>JANHFL010001933.1:90576-104727 GCA_032468155.1 Oxyrhabdium leporinum | reverse complement strand
GAGAGAGAGAGAGAGAGAGAGAAAGAGAGAGAGAGAGAGAGAGAGAGAGAGAGAGAGAAGACTAGCTTTCAAAAGCTGTGAGAAAAAAGAGGATAATGAAACAAGTTCCCAGGAGTCAAGCTCCCTGTTTTCCTTATATAATCCCAGAATAAACTGAAAATGGGAAGTCAGCCAGGGATCCGTATTGGATCTCCTACTTCCAGCTACTTATTCTGCCCTATGATGTCTCCAAGCTGCCTTCTGAAGCAAAGAGGGTTTTTTTCCCATCTATCAAACATGGGAAAGTACTCCTCCTTTTTCAGCCTTTGCTCAACTCCTCACGTCCTTTGGCAAGCCGTCTAGCTGAGAAACACCAAATTATGTAAGGATGCTGGAAAGCAGAGCACCAGAAAAAAAAAAGGGGAGGGGCGGAACAATATATGAAACATTATGAGAAAATATTGTAATTGTGATCATGAATTATTATAGCATCAACTATTATGAATAATTACAATATCTTCTCATAATGCTGGGCAACAAAACTCTTTTTTCTTTTAAATCTGTTTGATGAAATGCATACGTATATATACGGACACATACAAATATATACACATATATTAGAAACTACCTGAAAGGAGAAGAAAACTTTAGAAAAAGTTGAGAAAAAGTAGCAAAGGATTGTGTATGAATGCACTTTATACATTCCCTCCCCCCTCCCCAAAAGAACATAAAGCATCACAGGATTCCCAGAGTTCAATTAAATCTCAAGGGCAAACGTGACAGTACTGCTCCCACTGGGAGCTTTTTTTTTTTTTTTAAATAACAATGTTTCATGACAGATAATTCCCTTGGGAAACAATTGGAGAATTTCCCAATTTCCTAAAGTAAGTTAAAGGCATTGCCAGACCATCTGTCAGCCTCTCAATTTGGCAGAGCATTTCCAAATCCCATTTATCTCCTGCCCAAATTATTAATTCTTTTTAAAAGCATCCCAAGACAGTTAGAAAAACTAATGACGCTGGGGCTGGGTGAAAGTCAGACTGCTACATTCCTGGTTCCTTATTAAAGTCAAAATGTTGTTCTCCTGGAATTGCCAGAATCTTAGAAACATGTTACGTAGCTACAGATAGTCCTCGACTTGCAAGAGTTTTGCTTAGTGACCGTTCAAACGGCACTGAAAAAAGCGATTTATGACCGTTTTTCAGCATCTCCGTGGCCACGTAATCAAAATTCTACTTATGACGGTTGCAGTGTCCCAGGGTCATGTGATCCCCTTTTGTGACCTTCTGACAACAAAGTCAATGGGGTAAAAGAATCACTTAACAACCGTGTTACTAACTTAACAACTGCAGTGATTCACTTAACAACTGTGGCGAGAAAGGTCATAAAATGGGGCAAAACTCATTTAACAAATGTCTTTCTTAGCAACATAAATTTTGGGCTCAATTGTGGTTGTAAGTCGAGGATTACTTGTACTTGTATCACCTGATGAACTACATGCATTGGTTGATTCTCAATCCTCAGGGAAGCAGTATTTAATTTGATCTGCACACAAAAAAAGTCTAGTGGTTAGGGCACCAGGCTAGAAACCAGGAGGTTCTGAGTTCTAGTTCTGCCTTAGGCGTGAAAGATGACTGGATGATTTTGGGCCAGGCACCATCTTTCAGTCCAACTTACCTCATAGGATTGTTGTTGTAGAGAAAATAGAAGGATGAAGGAGTGTTAGATATGTTTGCCACCTCCAGTTATTTATAAAAAATAATAATAGTGGAACATAAATAAATAAAATAAATCATATTTCAGCAAAAAATCCCACCTTCAGTATTTCTCTAGAGGTAAAATATTGCTAACCATATTTCAAAAATATGAACATCACATTTAGAAGTTGGCAAAACTTAGCCCAAAAAGGTATTTGTAGTCATAATTCAAGTCACTTGAACTTCAGGATCAGATGGAGGAGCCTTCTAAAAGAGGAAAGAAAGAAAATCATATTCACTCAAGATTTGAAAGAAGATTGAATGCAAGGGATTATTTTGCCTTCCTCTGCAGTTTCTTTGAGTTAAGGAAGAGCAGGGATGAATGTCAGCTCCACTTCTTTCACGCCATTTCCCATAAGTAGATGGGGTGGCCACCTAACGTGAAGAACTTCTATTTGTAAAGCTCTCTACTTGATTTAGGATAGTGATTTTCCAGAGTCTTTACTCCCAAGGAGCATCTTTATTTACAGAAGAGGCAGTCCACTCCATTGACTTTGGGTGGTTGCGGAGGCTAAGATGAAAAAAATGGGTCTATTGCACAATCTCTTAAATCTCTTAAAGAATCAATCCTAAGTCTTCTTGAGGCATGTGGGATGAGTTACTTCCAATTAAAGAGGCTACTTCAGGCACTTATGAAACCAATAGGTTCAGAACATACTGGTTTCGTAAGTGCCTGAAGTGGCCCCTTTTATTGGGGGTAACTCATCCCACATGCCTCAAGAAGACTTAGGATTGATTCTTTCTGGCTGTGTTTACATATAACAGAACCAAAGTGATGGCTGTGATGTTGGAATTTACACCAGGAAGATCAAGGTAGAAGTTCCCATTTGATCATGGAGCTCACTCAATGACTCTTAACCAGTTATTTTCACTCAACCCAACCCATCTCACAAAACTGCTATTAAAGGATAAAACTAAAGAAGACTCCAGGTAGGCTATCTTGCACTTAAAGAGAAAAAGTGGGATATAAATTCAATGAATATATAAAATAACAAATAAAACTAATATTATGGCTAACTGAACATACTAGATTCACCTAATATACTGAATCATTGGCTAAGCACATTGGCTGGCCTGGCACAACCCACTGAGTAACAAACAAGTCAATCTCAGCTTCTGAAGTGATAAATCTCTGTAATTTCAGATAAAGAATGATAGGATTTACTGCCTCTTCTGTGTAATAACAGCAACAATCAGACTCTCTGCTTTCTGGGTGGATATATTTTGTTTCTTTGCAGAAGCCCCACTTATAACCCACAGTTGTACAGTCCAAATACAGGTTTACTGCCTCTGGGAAAATTCAGTTGAATCACAACTAATTTATTTTAATAGAAAATCAGTGACTGTAGTATTTTGAGAGACAGAATTTCTTAGCACCTGCTGAACAGGAAAAGCAAACACTGTTATTAAAGGCATATTTCTCTATTGCTCAAAATATCATAGTTACCAAGCACTAAAGAGGTAAGGACACTAACATTACTACCTGTAGCCAGCAGTAAATCTCTCCCTCCCTCCCTCCCTCATCAGTTTAAGGATTGGAATAAAGGTGCTTGTTTTTACACACAATGGGAATTAGAAATACTTTATAAATAATCCTTAAGATTCAGATCATCTAGGTACAATATTCCATTCAATCACAATCCTCATTTCATCTTATTTTGATCTTCGATCCAGTTACTCTTCTCAAATGATAAGCATTTCAAACCTGTTTCAGTAAGATACTCATGCTTGTTTTTCTGGTACGACACATTCCTCAGAAAGACATAACAGGATGTTGAGGTGGTAGTGTGGGTTGTATTCTACCATTTCTGATTTGATTCTCTAGCTACAGCCTGAATGGAAGATTTGATTAAACAGATGCATGTTGCTATTCACTTTCTCTACAGACAAAGAGGAAGTGACTCATTAGTAGGATTCCCTTGACTGGTAGTGTTGGCCTCATTAAGCATCTTCAACAGAAACCTTCAGGGTGAAACCCCTGACAAGCCTATGTTGAAGTTCCAGTTTTAAAACAAGGATGGGAAGTGTTCTCGCCTATGCCTAGAATAGTGGAAATTGTTGGAAAGGAAATGCATGTTCCGGTGTAGCAGTGAAACCTGCAGTGAGCTAGGGTAGAAAAGTGGGAGTCAGCATGATCTACTTCCCTTTCCCAATGCCTTTCATCCAAGAGAGCACAGATAGATTTCTCTCTCTCTGTCCAGAATGCCCGAACACTAAACTTGGCTTTTCCATGAATATTTTTTTAATGTTTGCAAATATTATGCTTAAGGATTACCATGATCTTTCATCAGAAAGGGCAAGAAACCATTTTGGACAATGGGCTTCAGTTTGTTGCAGGCTAACACCAGACTACGCCACAGAAGCATAATACTATTTCAACTGACTCAGTGCTTATCAGAATGTCTAATATCTTTTATAATTATATTTATCATGAACACAGTAATACTGAAATGGCCATAATTCTTGCCTTGTAAATGGAAGGCTGCTGGTTTGAAATCTTTCAGAAACTTTTAAAAAGATTGTTTTTTCTCTCCCCCACTCCTCTTTGTATTTTTTAAAAAAGTTTCCTAGCAGCGCAAAACTTCATTTTCCTAGTCACTTGAAATACAAGGGTTTCAACCACAGTTCACAAGTAATCCAGAGATAATTTGGGCTATTAGGAATTTGAGGGTGATGCCCTCATACCTCAATTGATGTGAAAAATGATGAAATAGTACACCAGTGGACTTAGTTTAAAAAAAAACCAACCCTCATATGTACATAAGGAAAGTAAGAAGTTCAGGGAGTAAGCACTAAGTGTGGATATGTCCATGCTCCCAATTATTAGCAATGTGGACTGAATCATGTTGAATTGCTAATTTCTATTGTTTTACTCTGCAATCATTGATTCGTGCAAGGATGTCACAATAGAAAATAGCAGCCACCTTTATTTCTGAAGCATGTTAAAATATTTTTGCCAGATGGAGTGGCTGCATTTCGTGCTTTTCTGAAGACAGAATTCAGTGAAGAAAACCTGGAGTTCTGGCTGGCATGTGAGGATTTCAAGAAGATACGATCAACTACCAAACTAGCTACCAAGGCCCACCGGATTTTTGAAGAATTTATTGATGTGCAAGCACCACGAGAGGTTAGCAGATGCAAGGCATGGGTAGTTGGGCAGGATATGATGGAACCAAGGGTGCTCTTCTTGGGTTCATCAAACTAAGTACTTCAGTACTTCACCTTTAGGACTGGGGATCCTTATAGATCCATGGTATTACTGTGGCAACTGAAGAAACCATGATCACTCTGATGATGTCTCAATCATCTTTGAATAAACTGCATCACATCTAAAGTACCTTTAAAATCATATTATTAGTCTGAATATTTGAAGAAAACAAATCCGAGGACATATGCTTGCCTTCTCTGCATAACACTTTATCCACACAGCCCTGTGAAGTGTGTTAGATTTTGAGATAATCACAGATAATCACTGGCTCACAGTCAACTATGACAACCACAGTCAACTGTGACAAACCTTCCCTTTCACAATCATGGTGAAAAGGAAGGATGGGAAATAATTGTGATGAATAATTATTAATCATAATATTATAATTATGATTTTCATACAGACTGTTGTTTACAAAAATCATAACACAAGTGGTCAATATTCTGTAATTCATCAATATGTCAGCAGGCCTGATAGTAGATTCATTTTTCAGATGAAAACAAAATATTTGTTTCTGACTATGAAACACAACTGCTACATTCAAATGAAAGGAATGGGGAAATAATTATTTTATATACATTATTTTCATGTTTTTCTTTCTTTAGGTAAACATAGACTTCCAGACAAGAGAAGCAACCAGAAGGAATCTAGAAGAACCATCACCATCATGTTTTGACCAAGCCCAAGGGAAAATTCACAGCCTTATGGAAAAAGACTCTTACCCCAGGTTCCTGAGGTCCAAAATTTATACGGACCTGTTGTCTCAAACCCAGAGGAGGCTCAGCTAGAGCAGGGATCAGGAGGAGGAGTGTCCTCCTTAGACATCACAAGCTTCTTGCACTAGCCACATCTATTTCTATGTGTGATGTTAAAGTCATTTTCTTACAACAGCAATAGAAGGAGAGGAGAAGTGGAAGAAGCATGGAGAAATTGAATTGTGTACATGGATAAAACATTTCACAGTATGAATCCAGTGCTGTCTTTGGATCCTCATCGTTCTATGTATGCATGTCCATATTTTAACTGAAGACCATGCATATGTATAGCAGTAAAATCCTTAGTCCATCCCTGATAGAAGCTTCTAGCATATTCCAGTATATCTGAACAAATCAATGAATTGACGTAAAAGTAGAGTTAAGAACAATGATCAGATTGGACTATTTTCTGAAATGTTGCTGGAAGGAAAGCATGTAAGAGAATTTATAGTTGTATTTAACATCTTCAACCTGTTTGTTTTGAGGTTGCAGCTTCTGGTATTTCCAGCAGCCCAAACGCATCCAGTGGGGACTGAACTGGGGAAAGCGATTTTGAATTAACATAAAATGATATTGCCAATTGTTCTGTCCAAATAATTCAGGTTCACATAATTTCAGTTTATAGGCTAGAGATAGAAAAACCCACAGCCCTCCAGATGTCTGAGCATCCTTTACAATTGTAACTGATGGAAGCAGCATCTGGTGGGTCATATGGGATCATATCCCCATCCCACTTTATCCTCTGTATAAAACAGAAATGCTGAACTAATGACAACTGGATGCGAAATTCAATGTCTTCCCTTCAATATTTTGAAGATTATGTTTTTTAGAAAATAATTTGTACAAATGGACACTAAAGAAAAGAGTGTGTAATTTAAAGTAACTCCTTCACGTTGCCCGATAGTAAGACTGGTCCTGGCAAGGAATTCTGAATACATTTTTCACATTTTAGACTAAGGAGGCAAAAGTCTTTCTTCCCGGTCAAAACATCTGTTTCCTGCACAGAATGGACCAAGCAACCAGAATGGTCCAAAACATGGCTAGTTTTGCTACTGGACAACTTGTCCAAGGTGCTAGATATTTTTTAAATGGCAGATCGATATTAGAAGTAACAGATTACTTTTTGCCCAGGAAGACTTGTTTTGATAATAGGAATTTCTGGGAATTCCCTTGGGATTGGATCTAGAACAGTGGCCCCCAATCTTTGGGGCACCAGGGACTGGTGGAAAGAGGTTTTTCCATGGACCAGAGGGGCCATGGTTTCGTGTGCTGCCTGCATCCCATGGATGGGGCTTCACTTGTTTGTGTGACCCAGTTTCTGTCATGCCACGGACTGGTGCTCATCCATGGATTGGGGGTTGGGGACCCCTGATCTAGAATATATAGTTAACAAATAAGACAACATGGCTGCAGATTCCCTCATTTGATTATTTCAAAAACCCCAGTTGGGTGGTAACATTTTTGGAACAAAAATTGTGAGTTTTGTTTTGTTTTGCCCCAAGGAAGAACACCTCTGGGTGTGAAGCCCAGTTTTATTGCTTTAAGAGCTTCAACTGGAAAAAGGCAAAGTTGCAGAACATACCAGACTGATGAAAATGATCATTTTCCTCACATTGGGGGATTGAATGGCACTGTTCCCCCACCCCACTGCTGTTATTTATTATTACCAAACTGATGTTGGTGCTCTGACCCTGTTTCTAGGGAACCTGCTTTGCGGGGGAAAATAATCCCTTTTTTGTTGAAAAACCCTATCTTGAAGCTCTGTTTGCATGGATGGATAGACATCATGCAGCCCACACTTCTCTTCTCTTACAGCAGCATGCCCAATTATGTATGTACAGCAGATGTTGTATTTCATAACTTGAGATTTGCGGCTTAAAATAGACTTCACCTAGACATCTGCTGTGTCATGATGTTGTCAGCTCTGCAAAGAATAAATATTTCACGACAGACTTTGTACTGGATGTGATTGCAGGGAGGCAGTTGGGCTTATTTCTACCAGCTAACAGGACCCATGTGGGATATCAGGTAAAGTGGAGATAGGAGGGGGCAGACTGGACGAAGCAGAAGCAATAAATATAGATGAATTACTGCATATACATTGGATTTCCAGCTGCCACTATCGAAACCAATTTGCCAATGTCGCCTGAAAAAATATAGCATATTCCTGAAACATTCCTGAAATTTTATTTTTCTGCCAGAGGCGATTTCAAAGCATTGTTGTCTGGAGCTCTTCCTGATAATCACACTGGATGGAGGCCCCAAAAAATGCTAAGCCACTCCGTATTGGGCTTGGTTTTGCCTTAGCATTTAATAAGAACTCTGCAGTCTGATAACCCTAGTTTATGACTTAGCATAGAATGAATCCAGTATGATTCTCTGCAGTAGAGAATCTCTGCAGGGTAACCCAGCAAAACGAAGATAAGGAATTGCAAATATGAATAGACGAGGAGCAGGAGACGGCTGCTGGGAATTGTTCTATTTGCATTTATTTCTGGTGTGAGAGTGTATTCAAATATGCCATATTATGCAGTCCCCTCATCTGTAATAAGAACAGTACACATATTTATTTTTTTAAAAGAAAATTAAGTAGAAAACTGAGACATATGATGGTCCCTTTGTAGATTTGTGGTTATAATTCAGAAGGAATCAATGTGCTGGATAAAAGAGAAAGAAGGAAAATGGATTTCCCAATAGAGACATTCTAAAATTACAGAGTAAGAATAATTTAGGAGGTTTCTTAAGGAATCAAGGATGGGTTGTCTACAGGGTTTTTGTGTGTATGGATATCAAATCTTTGGATTTTGGTCATGTAACACCTACAATTAGAGCTTATTAAGCAAAGGAGAAGGGTATCTATGGCCCATCAATAGGTTTTTATACTGAACTATGATAGATACTGAGTTGTGTTGCAACTACCCTCACCTCCTCACTTAGCAAATGCTTAAAGCATTCTGAAGCAAGATTTTAAATAGAGACTCATTTAGCATATAGTACAGAATGGAAAAATACTGCACAAGCTTGTACAAGGTCATAGACCAGTAAACATTATTTTGAACCAGTCATACTAGTGGTTGCAAGGCTGTTTCATAAATATTATTCTTTCTTTCATATGGAGTGCTTTGGGCTGCAGTCTTTTAGCCCTTGAACAAAAGTAAGGGTCATTCATTTTAATGGTCTTACTTCTAAACGTCAAGGTTTGCATAACTTTTCATTATTCTGATAATTTTTTTCTGAAGAAACAATAGAACCTTAGATGAACTTTCTATCTGCCTTCTGCCTCTCTTTTAGTCTCTGAAAGTTTAGACTACAGGAAAGTGAATCATATTTTTTTAAAAAAATATATAATGAAAGGAAACATCTGAAAGCAGTATAATTATTTGGGTAACTGCTTTTGTGCAAGGAAATTCTCTTTCTTGGAAATAAAAATAGCCTAATTATTTAGAACTTTGTTTTAATGGAAAAATTGGCATCCACTGTAAACATCATGTGAACAGTACAGCCTCATTGAGTTTCTTTCCCTGTTAATAAATTCAAGGAAATGGATGTGGGCCATACAGTTTCTTTCCCTGTTAATAAATTCAAGGAAATGGATGTGGGCCATTAATTATCGCAATAATATTCCCTAAAAGAGAGAGGTATATGCTTACTTTAGCTCTAATGGACAATCCTAGGGGAAGAAAACATGTTTCTAAGCTCTAGTAGCCTAAATATATTAAACAAAAATAATCTGTTATTTATTAGTTAAAGGTTTCTATGCCCCAAATTCTAGTGTCACATGGAAGCAAGGGCAGTGGAGAGTACCCATGATGTTCCCCCAGTTTCTAGAAATCTCTGTTTTGAAAGGTTCTTAATTTGTTTGTTGTCTCAGGCTTTTCAAGAAACCTTAAAATAAGCATAAATACTCCATGGTGTGGATAAAGTGAACAGGCAGGTGCAATTTTCCCCTTCCCAAAAGACTAGAACAAGAGGTTACTCAATGAAATTGAATCCTGGAAGAACCAGAATAAATAAAAGGATTTTTGTTTTACTTGACATATAATCTTTAGATATTAGAATACACTGTTACAAGATGTGGTGCTGACTACCAACTTGGCTGGCTTCAAAGCAGGGTTGGACCAAATAATGGAAGTCATGAGGATCAATGGCTATTCGCCTTGATTATGGTGTGACTACCTCTGAAGGCCATTTGATGGGAGGGTAGTTTATAGTTGGTAGGCCACTGTGAGAACAGCAGCTGGACTAGATAGGCCAAAGTGTGAACCAGCAAGGCATTGCTTTTGTTGGTTTCATGTGGATTCTTGTAACATGGCTGACTGGCTGGCTGTAATTGGTTTATTCAAGGATGAGTCTGTTTGAGGTCAAATTTAACGCCTTGAAAATTAGATGATTGGGTCATTTGATTCCTTTTTGGTGTTTCTATAATACACAGATGTATCAATCTATATATTAGAGTGAGCAGTCAGAACAACAACAAAGCCCAGCCTGAACTAAAACAGTGACAAACAATTTCACCATAGTTACTGAGAAAATTACATGGACGTGTCGATGTAATTACTAGGAGTCAAGCTTGACTTAAAGAGATCTTTTTCAGTTAAATGAGTTATGGGAAATGGCCAGTATGTTTACTTTATTCCTAGTTGAGACTTGTGATATAACTTCACTATACATGATTTTGCTGTCCCATCAGCAAGAACATATTGCCGTGCATGCCTGTGCCCCTGAGAAACAGAATAAACTGCAGGATGTCATCCATATTGATTTTTGGGTTATTATTTTACGTACAAAACATTTAAAGCGAGGACATGGAAAACACTATTTGTACACTCATAACTAAGCTTGTGTATTTATTTAGAAAAACATGTAGGAATCTATATGTCATAATGTTCTGATGATATATCTGATTAAATAAACAGTATTAACAACAACCTAGCATATGGAAAAACTACAGCTCAGGAAGTGTGATAATTTGTATCTCCACACACCAGGGCCAGTTGTTGAGTGTAATTTCTTTGTTCAGAAGGAAGAAATGGACAGGACTGAGAGTCTGCCAATGGGAACTAAGACAGATGTGATCACTCACAACGGTGAGATGGAAATTTTACTGGCTGAAGGCCCCAAGCCTGGAATTACCGTGTCTACCTCTGTCTCCTCATCTGTCAATTCAAATATTTTGGAGGAATTTTTTGATTTGGATATAGGAATATCATATGGGAAAACCCATATTTGGTCTTTCATAAGAGTGATAAAGTCAACAAGGCTTTCCCCTACAAAAACAGAAATAGACTGTATAATCCAGATGTCTGGTCTCTCTCACAGCCAAAACCAAATGGATCACAGAGGACTTAAAAGTCATCACCAGCATGGTCATCAGTAGCATGTAGGGATAATATATAGATAATGTCATGGGAACATGTCCCTAAAAAAATAAGGTTAGTAAGGTGTCTTCATGCTATTGCAAACAAGACATAAGCATCTGCTAAATACTCTATCATCTAAACTCAATGAACCAATTAATTATAATAGATTTCATTAATGGCTGAGGGAAATGTTTGGCAGAATTGGTTCTCGAAATGTAGAGAATGCAAACAACAGCAGTGGTCCCAAGAGTGTGGAAGGGAAAGTACATTACAATGGTGATGTAATTTGTGACCTTAGCAAATCACAGATTTCTCAGCGCTACTAAGCTGCCCAGCTGAGTTCTAGAGGGATTTCTAGGGAGTGTTTTATAATATTCTTCTGAGTCTTAACACTAATTGCCTGCTAAGCACCTGATCAAACCAATTGTTTCAGTGTTTTCTGTTTTTCAGAGTTATAGAGGTGGTAAGATGCTGGAAAGATGTTTATAGACAAGCACATGAATGGTCTATTTGGTCTATTTGATCCAGAGACTAGGTCCCTAGTGAAAAAACTGGTCAAATCTTCAAGGAAAAATAACATTACATTGCTATATGATCTTTCCCATTCAGACCCCTCACAGTCTCCAGACAGTATAAAATCTTTACAGCTTCACTTGGACAACCAGAAACAGAGATGTAAAACTATCATCAGCATATTGATGATAGTTTGCCCTATATGCTGGATGACATTTTCCAGCAGTTACATGTAGATACTGAAAGCAGGGGCCTAGGGCCTGACAGTGGGCTCCCACAAACACCAGTTAGCACTGGCCTGGAAGAAGGAGGTAAACCATCGCAAAATGGTTCTCCCACTCCCAAACCACTAAATCATTCCAAAAGAATATCATGATTGGTACTGAATGCTCTTGAGAGATCAAAGAGGGCCAGGATGGATGCACCATGCCCACCCATAACTAACGACAGGTTAACAAATATGACTACAGCTGTCTTGGTATTATATCATGGTCTGAATAAAACTGGAAAGCATTGAGACATTCTATTTCCTCCAGGGTTCTCTGAAGCTGAAGGCTAATCACCTCAATAATCTTGCCTAAAAAGGGAAGACTGAAAACCTGGACAAAAATTGTCCACGGATTCCATGATACCATCCCTTTCCCAAGGACACATTTACCACTGCATGATTCCATCCACATGCTCTCCCTGGAAATTTTCACCAACCAGGAAGGGTATGGATCTAATATATCCAGGATAGTTAGTATAACATGAGACATGACTGTTGTGAAACCAAAAAGAGATAGGGACCTTAATTAATCCATACCCCTCCTATTACATTTGGCATATGTATGCAATCCTACCAATGTGATGCAACACAGTTACATTTGATTCTAAAAGGAAAATTTCTCAAAAATAAGATATTGATGAAAAAGTAATTGAAAGAAAGTCAACAGAGATGAATCATGTAACTATTTAAAGCCACAGTAATTAATGCTTATCTTGAATGTACCACATGAAATAATAACCAAACCAAAGCCAACAAAAAAACAAGCACAACTTTCCAACAGAGTCCAAAAAAATGTAAACATTAAGAGGTGTTCCATTCAGAAATGGAAAGCCTGTTGTACAGGCTGGGATTGGTAGAGAAGGTGACTTTGGACAGATGGACATATCTGTGGGATTTAAAGAAGTGCATTCAAAGGGAGCTCAACTATGAATAATTGTTGGGCTCCTTTGGCACACAACTTTAGGGCTATTACAGAAGAGTGCTAAAATCACTTTCAAAAGCAGCTTGAAGGACAATTAACAGGCATAGAAAAAGTTGCATTATTGAAACAGCAGATAGAAAGATGGTTACTATCTTTTGTTTCACCATGCAGTTCCTATAACCAGCTGCTGTTTGGGGTCTTTGAACCAGGGGGACAATTCAGAGATGTAATAAATGGAGAAGAAAAGGCTGATTTGAAAACAGTGGTTCACCCTGTCCAAAGCAGAATAGACCTGGAAACAAATGTATCTGCGCCAGCTGGACATGTCAAAAGGTGCCAGACTGATCCCACTCTCCATGATCAGCTGACTGAAAAACCAACAAAATAAAATGGCAGTGTAGCGCATCGGATTATATCAACAACAAAGTATGTTTCAGTATAAGGGGAAACCCACTACCTTATCAAGAGGACAACTAAGGATGATTTAAGGCTGGCTCAGACATGGACTAGAGATTAATTGAAGGCAATAACTTGAGGGCACAGCAGAAAATAGAGGTTTCTGGGGAATGTTGTGAACTGGCTAATGCAAGTAAAGAAACAGTCCTGGTACCACTCTGGATTATTTTCAGCTAACAGGTAGATTATAAACATGTATACATTATTGTTTTCGTTTGGCCCTCACAATTTACATTTTAAATAAAATTTCCATATGAAACATAGAGATATTTATTATTTCTGTTGCTGAGATAAAATGGTCCAAGATCCAACTTAGCATCTAAATTGACCTCGTAATGTCAATGCACATGATTTTAACTACACAACTTCATACTAAAACAGATAATTGTTAGATAGTTTAAATAGGTCCAAAATCCCTGGGCAAAATTCCTTGTTATACATAAGGCTGGTGACAAATGCTTTTACTTTTATGTTGCTTTTCAGCTGTGTTCAGCCCCCAAACCAGTATGTAGAATACCGAAATAAAAAAATAAGTTACATTAAACCAAAATAAGAATAAGAATATTACAGCAAAAACTATTGAGCTTGAGCAATAAAGCTTATTTTCTGCTGCTTTTCAGCCAAGTTCAACTCCCGGACCAGTAAGTGGAATAATGACATGGGGAAAAAAAAAGCTGCATCAGATCAAAATAAAAAAGAACATTAGTGCAAAAAATACCCTGCATATGTAATAAAAATCAGTCAAGATCAGAGGTGAAATGTAGTTGGTTCGCACCGGTTCACTCGAACCCAGGGGGAAAATTTTTGATTGGCTCGGAGATCCGGCAAATATCACCCCTGGCTGGCTCCGCCCCTGCCTGCCTGCTCACCGCTCGCCACCCGCCCCCCCCGCCACTCGCCGCTCGCCCAATCACTCTTTATCTCACCTCCCCA
>JANHFL010001933.1:38250-87324 GCA_032468155.1 Oxyrhabdium leporinum | reverse complement strand
TAAGAGTATTGCTTATAAGTTGTAAACCGCCCCGAGTCTTCAGAATGGGGCGGTATATAAATGTAAAAATAAATAAATAAATAAATAGTATTGAGCCAAGTACCACCTATTCTATATCTCTGCATTTAGTTTTTCTTCCCTAAATGTAGAACTTTACTTTTCTCAGCATTGAATTTCATTTTGTTAGATAGGGCCCAGTGTTCAAGACTGTCAAGTTCCTTCTTATTTTGAGCTTATCTTCTGGAGTCTTGACTACTCCTGCCAGCCTGGTGTTATTTGAAATTTGATGAGTTCCCCTCCTGTCCCCTCATCTAAATCATTTATGATATTGAAAATACTGGGCCTAAGACAGAACCCTGGAGTACCCCACTACGTACTTCCCTCCATGTAGATGCAGTTCCATTAACTATACATAGAGTGCAGTTGGTCAGCCAGTTATGAATCCCTCTGATGTTCCCTAACTCACATTTTTTTATCTTATTAAGTAGTTGGTGGTGGTCTACTTTATCAAATGCCTTACTCAGGCCCAAGTAATATCCACAGCATTTCACTGGTCCCCTAATTTTGTCACTTTGTCAAATAATGCAATAAGATTTATCTGGCCTGACCTGTTTTTGACAAACCCATGTTAGCTTCTGGTTATAACTTTGCCTCTAGGTTTCTCAGATTTGTTGCTTGATTATCTTTTCCAGAATCTTTCCATGCATTGATTCCAGGCTGATAGGTCTGTACTTTCCTGGATCCATTTCCCCCCTTTTTTTTTGAAGAGGGGAACTACATCAGCCATTTTTCAAGCAACTGGTAATTCCCCAGTGCTCCAGGATCTTTGAAAGATATAGTTCAGTAGTTCTGAAATCACATCTGCCAATTTCTTCAGAACCTTGGAGTGCAATCCATCTTGTCCTGGTGATTTGAACTCATCTAGGGTGGATAGGTGCTCTCTTACCATTTTCTTGTTTATTTTATCTTGCATTATGACACATGTACCCTATATAAACATATCAATTGCTCACCAAACCTCAGGAAATGGAGAGAATGGGATATTATATTGCTGTGTCCAAAAATGACATGTGGTGTTGTGTTATGTTATGTTGTGATGTCGTTATGTTATGTTATTCCATATACAGACTTTTATAATTCAGTACTTCTCATATTTTATATTGAGAGTCACTTTGATGCCAACCTAGAAACCAGGACAGGGTGGCTCCTAGGCCTTATTGTAGGATAAAAATCTAATAGCAATAATATACAAATGGTTTCCTCCATAGGAAGTAACATTAAAACCCTGGTGGTGCAGTGGTTAGAATGCAGTACTGCAGGGTAACTCACTGCTTACTATAGGTGTTCAATTCTGAGCGATTCAAAGTTAACTTAGTCTTCCATCTTAGCCTTTTGTTATTGCAGTAATCTGAATTAAAGCATCCTTTAAAAATGATTTCTTAGCACCTTCAGTGAAGGAACTGATTCCATTGTCAAACTGCTTCTTAAAGGTTTTCTTACCATTCAACAGAATCTGTCTCCTTGCAGCTCAAGATGATCATTCTCTGTCTTCTGGGTTACATCCCTTCGAGTACAATTTCTTTGAAAGCAATTTGAAGCAGCTTTTTTGGAATAATTAAAGGACGGCATCATTCAACTCTGACAGTAGCAGCAGCAGCAACAATTCTGCACCTCAACTGACAGAGGGAAGGCTGCCAGCGTCATTCTGGAGATGCATTAACAGAACACTGGAGTGGCAGCAATTTTCAGGACAACACACTTTCTTCTTGTCTTGACAACATTGGGACTGTATGGATGAGCCTTATTTCATGTTTCCTTATAATGAGAGAAAATATTTGGGAACTAAGGCAACAAAACGTATACCGGTAATTCATATAAGAGGATAATATGTGACCATTACAAACTTCCCATTCAACCAGCAACCTAAATATGAAAAAGCAATGGATTTCATTACAAAGTCATCTCAGGAAAATCAATAAACCATTTCAGCATAATATGTATTGATCTGCCGTCTTGATAAATGTCAGAAGGCTGCTTAATAGGCACCTGATTGCTTCCTTTTTTAAAATTTAACCATCTGGCTTAGCTATTTATTTAACATCAAATAAATAGCTTGCTGCTGAATCAACAAATATTTATTTCCTTCTAAGAACATAAAATTAGAAGCAGAACATCAAACAGCCTAGGGCTCAGCAAAAGTTGTATAATAAGATACTCTGCCAAATGTCGATCACTTTTAGGTCCTCTCGCAAATGTGTCTTAAATTGAGATATGAATAAAGTCTATGTGAAAATAAAAGTGAGAAAGGGGAATAATAAAGAATGACTTTACACATAAATTAAAATATAACTGGTGGCAATTTTAAGGAAAGTGAATCTTCAACTTATGACCACAGCTGAGCCCAAAATTTATGTTGCTAAGCGAGATAGTTAAAAGAATTTTGTCCCATTTTTGCAACTTTCCTTGCCACAGTTGCTAAGTGAAGTACTGCAATTGTTAACTTTGTACCCAGTTGTTAAGTGAATCTGGATTTCCCATTGACTTTGCTTGTAAAAAGATCACAAAATGTGATCACATGACACCGGGAGACTGCAACCATCATAAATACATTTTAAATAAATCGTCAGCATCCGAATTGTGATCACATTACCATAGAGATGCCGCAAAGGTCATAAATATGAAAAATGATCAAAGTCACTTTTTTCAGTGCCGTTGTGACTTCAAACAGTCACTAAGTGAATTGTTGTAAGTTTATAACTACCTCTAAGGAATAGGTTTGTTTACTACAACATTGCTACAGATATTGGAAATGTAGAAAAGTCCATTGAAAAATAGTCCATCCGAGACTACTTACCGAGAAAATCTGGAAGAAGACCTTGTTCAGAATGAGCCTTAAAATATTACAGTTTTGAAGGAACATGGGAGTTGTATTCTTTGACACTATTCCTTTCTTTGACACTATTTTTTTAAAGATTCAGACCTATTAAATGTTAAATTTGTCTTTTATGAATCTATGAAACAAAATACAATTTGCTTTCAAGAGGAGATTGGACAGCCATTTGTCTGAAATTTGTCTGAAACTTTCTTGCTCGAGCAATGGGTTGGACTAAATGACCTTCAAGGTCCCTTCCAACTCTGTTATTCTATGTTCTATATCTTGGAAGAATGAAAGCACAGTTGTCTATGATATTGAATTTATATTTTACCGACAAAGAAATAAAGGGAAAAATAAATTCAACACAAAACTAGTTTGTGGCAAAAGCAACTGCCTCTGAAGGCTCCTGGATTGGGGCTGAAAGACAAAAGCAGAAGCAGTATGCTCCGTTCCATATTTGGGTAGGCCAGGTTACCCTGATAGACCGGTCCCACCGGAAAAACACTCGTTGTCTATGATGGTTTTGGAATAGAAGTGCACTCTACCACACTCTGTAGGCTGTGTGGTAGACAAATCTGGCCTTGCAAACGATCTGTCTGAGGTAACCCTGTCCCAATTAATGGTCTTGCCTTGAATAGAGTGACTTCTCATTATCCAAACCAGGTAACATCATCAGTGCTAATCACTGATCGCTAGCACTGATGTTGTTACCTAGTTTGGGTAATGAAATGTCTGCAAGAAAACAACCAAGCTCAGAGAGCACCAAAATTCCCTCACTACAATCCTGAACTACACATATTCTCCTTTAGAGTGACTTCTGCATATGTGGCTCACTTGCAGTCACTTAGCTTCACCCCTTTGAAATGAGAAAATGCGCTTTTGCTTCATAATTTTGCTTTGAGGGAAAGTTTTGGTCAAAGCTTTCTTGATGTGAAGTGCAATACATCCATTCTGTGAGTTCATAATTCATCTCCAAGAGATAATATTGTCTAATTAGGTTGGTAAGTCAGTCAGTCAGTCAATCAATCAATCAATCAATCAATCAATATCTGACAGCAGGAGTGAATATTTGGGTTACACCTCTTTTTTCCCTCCTATTCTACTCTACACCCATATATATGCAACATTGGGTCACAAGTCAAATAACTAAGTAGTTGCATTATGACATTGTGACACAAAGTTGCACTCATTTTGTTGTATTCTCCTCCCAGTCACTTATGGCAATAGCCACCATACTGAATAAATTCACAGTCATGTATTAACTGGATTGAACACTTGAAATGCCGTCAGTATCAGTTGAGAATTAAACTCAATTCTTTCCCACAAAACAAACAAATAAGTGGGATTGAAACTGTATAACTTTGACTTCCCACAAATTTTGCCTCATTTTTATAACTATATTATTTTAAGGAAAATGCTTCAGTTTCCTGAAACAAACTCTATAAAGGGTTTCTGTAGCATTAGAAGCAGTAAAAATTTAAAATTAACAAGGGCTGACATGATCAGAATTACAGAACTGGATTACAGCAAGTATAAATGATGCATTTCCACGTTTAATTCGTTTAGACATTAAGCTACTGAAAAAAGCTTTTCCTTGACAATGACACATGCTTATTTTTACCAAGATTTCAAAATTCTGTCAATTTTTAAAATATGTAAATGCTAACTATTGGAAGAGAGTTTATAACTGATCATTATTGGACTTGTAGGAAGCTGATATAGAGATTTTGTCTGATGCAAGTCCTATAAACAGCTCTCTTACCTTTCATAAGGGTGCAGACAATATATGCTTCATTCATGTCTCAAATGTGCTTTTTTTTAAGGCAACTGGACTGTTTTTTCTTTGAGGAAGAAGAAGAAAATGTTCTGCTTCTCATTCAAGAAGCTTCCTTAGTTCTGATGGTGGGGGATGGAAGGATAGGTACTCAGAAGTGATGAAGCTTCTTGAATGTTTTCTTCTTCCCGCTCAAGCAAAAAAGAAGCCAGTAGCCTTTTGAGAAAACACCTTTGAGCAGGGGTGGGCTACTGCATGGTCGCAGAGGTTTGGGCGAACCTCTTGCTCTGAGCTCTGGCTGGCCCTGCCCACCTGCCCTTGCCCTAAGCTATCGCTAAATAACTCACCTTTCCGTCTCCCATGCTGCCCACATGAGCGCCGTGCCGCCACTGCTATACTCACCGGAGCTGCTTTAATCATCAGCTGCCTCCCTGAAGCTTCACACGAGCCCAAAAGTGGTGTGCGCAAATGTGTACACGTGACCAGCGAATTCTTGCTAAAGCAAGAGCAGCCCGTCTCTGATCCAGCCATATTGTACTCAAAAACAAAGTAAACTTAAACATATCCTTCAGTTTCCTATCTCAGTACATTGACTCTCTTTTGCCAAAATGATACAATTACACTAACTAAAGATCTCTGACTCTGTCTCTGATATAGAAGGCTTTCTTATCCTAAATAAAGCAAATTGGTATGTTCATGAAAATGTGTTTTCTCTAAATTTTCTAATACTGTGTGTATCTATGTTTGTCAACAGACATGCTTTTTCCCTTTTGTGAAACATCTCTACCATCCAACACTCAGATAGGAAGGTAATTAGGGGGGGAAACAACATTTAAAAGGTTAAAAATATTGTACAATGTTTTAAAAAGTATCCACTGGAAAAAGTAGCACAAACAATTTTTTTAAATGTTTTATTTTTGGCCTGGTGGCGGAAGCACAGCATACAGTTGTTTGATCCATCAACATATACACATTTCAGAACATGAATCTTTTCTTGGCCTGTATTTATAGGAGATAAGTTAGTTTAGTGCAATCAAGGACGTGTAAGGAAACACAGGGGGGGAAAAAACAACAGTCTCAAATGCAAAACAACCACGATGTTCCCAACTAGTTATCAATAATAGATGAAGCTGCTAAGTAGGTGGGCGATTTGTCTACTAGCACAACAGTGCATTAAACAGGTATCTAAGAAATGAGATCTAAAGTTGCACAAAAAGGGCAGGGTATACAACAGGCAAACCTGATAGCATGGTTTTAAACAGTTAAAATTGAAAAATAGGTCCTCAAATATAGGTCACACCGCAGGGAACCATGGCTTTAAAAACTCTGGATCTGCTTTTAATGTCAGAACACAAGATTAAAGCAGCTCTTGGTGCAATTGTGTTATATCCACAAGCAGGTTGCAGCTTTCCTAGCACCTGTCACACAATGTGGGCATTGGGTTTGTCTTTAAGTACTACTTAATTTCTAAAGAAACAATGCCAAGAATTTTAACACAATCTGCCAGTAGAGAACAGCATCAGTAAATAGAATCAGCCAGCATCCATTACTCTAGATTAAAAAGGAAAAACCCTGTTTTCAGCAAAGTTGTATTGAAATTAGGGCGTTTGGGAGAAAGTAGTGTAAAAATTAGGATAGGGCTCAGTTATCTATCTATATAAAAATGAATGTGTATGTATGTTCCAGCATAACTCAGGAACGCCTTGAGCAATTTCAACCAAACTTGGTGCACAGATGACTTACTATCTGGAAACAAATACTGTGGGGGTAAGACACCCCTAGCACCCCTAGGGGTGTGTGCTAGCAACCTGAAGATGTGACTTCAACTCCCAGAATTCCCTGTCCAGCACTCAGGATCCTCAATCCTCTTTCCACGCTATAGCTGTCCATCACACTGCCTGTAGGGAGCAGTTTACAGTCTGGCCTTTCCGTCCCAGCTGGCCCCCACAGGTAGAGAGTATGACAGCTAAAGCTGGCAAAGACCCTGCAGCGTCCTCCATTTTGTGGCCACTTCCCTGAGGGGAATTCTTCCTCCCTCCCTAAAGGGAGATTTTCTCTCCTCTCCAGCCAGGAATCAGGGAAGGTTCCCCAGAGGGAGGGAGGTTGGGTTGTCTAATACAGGATAGGGGTAAATAAATACCCAGGAAATGCCGGGTTATCAGCTAGTATTGAATAAATGGTAAGACACAAAGGGCTTTTGGTATAAAAGTGTTGGAGAATTCACATATGGTAGCATAAGTGGGGTTCTTAGGTACTGTTAGCAGACACTTAACCAGATTTAAATGTGTGCACGCATTACGGTACTGATCTATTTCTATCTTCTATATATTTAAAAATGGCTGTGTGCGTTTGTCTCTGTGTGTGTGCGTTCCAGCATAACCCTGGAACGCCTCGAGCAATTTCAACCAAACTTGGTACACAGATGACCTACTCTCTGGAAAAAATACTGTGGGGGGTAAGACACCCCTGACACCCCTCAGGGTGTGTGTCTCTGTGTGTGTCTGTGTGTTCCAGCATAACTCTGGAACGCCTGGGCCGCTGAAATGAAAAGGAATGAATTATTTCTATAGTGTCAAATCACAGTACTTTTGACAGTGGTAGTGTGCCTTTTGGATTCAAGTTCTGTTAAGATACAGCCTGTTGTGCCTTAAAATGGTTTCTACTGTACAGCACAGTGGAGTTGCCATCGTAACAGCTTCACAGTACTCCACAAGGGGGATCCCTCTGGTAAGGGGGATTGGTTCTTCAAACAAACAAACAAACAAATAAATAAACAAACAAACAAAAAAAACCCCAAACAAACAATAAACCCCCTAGGCCCTCAGCTTCAAGCAAAGAGGGCATCAGGGGAGGTGCTTGCTAATGCAGATAATCAAAGGCTGTTGTTCCTTGTAGAATTTTTCCCAGGCTGTTGGCCAAGGGAAATACAGGATTGGGATAAATAAATACCCTGGCAACGCTGGGCTATCAGCTAGTTATTTATAAAAGAAGAAAGGAAGGCAGACATGTGATTTTAGACCCATCTCCCCATAAAGAGAATAAAAGCTAGCAAAGTAAAATCAGTTCAGTTCACATCCTCCAGCAATTCTGGGCAGGGAAATAATTAAAATGGGTTAAAACTTTCAGCAGAAGTAGCTCTTCTTAAGAGTTAAATCAGTCTTCCCAAATCTGGTATCCTCCATATGCATTAGACCACAGCCAAAACTGTTTGCTCTAACAAGTCCTGGATCTTATGTTCTAAAAAGGCTGTTGTTGCAATTGCATTTTGTCGAAAAATGTTACTATGTAAATATACCCGAAAACAAATCTTCAAAGACAATATAAAAATGTATATAAAACACTGAAAGGGTTTCAATATTTTTCTGATTTACCTCCCTTTGTTCTGGCAAGGTCTGAACTGGGAATGCATTGGAGAAGAATTTTCCACTGGCAAGTCTTCACTGAAATACCAGGGCAAAGCTTATCTTCTTTATTATGTGTGGTTGCATAGTCAGCCAAATATTTAAGGCTGAATTTGGCATTTATATCCACCTACTGAGTCCTTCCCAAGGGCCCAGGATAGGCAGATGTTGTTTGATAGTGTTAAAATATATCATCAGAGAAAGTAAGCTGTTCCAAGTAAAGCTGCCTTTTTCAATTGACTGATAGTGATTTTGCAAATGTGTTTAAGAAGTTTTGGAATTCCATCCAAGATGCGTCCTATCTTTGCTTTCTTTTGCCACAATTGTTCTGTTTGCATTTTATTCATATTTTGTTCTTTCTCTTCTATTCTGCTGTCTCCAGGTACTACAACATCCACTATCTAGATTTTTTTGGGACTTTCTTATCAACAATTGTTAAATCTGTGGCAGGAGTTTGTTTCAATTCTGAAGTCCCAAAATACTTTATGTTCTTCAATTTCTATTACTTTGTCTAATTGTGGTCTCATCAGCTCTGGCTTGGGGGTAAATGATAATATTCCAATCAATGGTGGAATGTAATTTTTTTTACCACCGGTTCTATGGGCATAGCTTGATGGGCATGGCTTGGTGTGTGTGGGGGGGTGTCATGTGACTGAGTGGGCGCGGCCAACTCAACATCACTCACGGCAAGGTGGGGCGGCACCTTGCTGTGAGTGACATCAAGTTGGCCACACCCAGTCACATGACCGATGCTGCAGAGAGAGAGAGCGATTTCCTACATATGCCGTAGCCTGTCTCTTTAAGGTACTTCGATGTTGCCCACCATCTGGCCCCATGCAAAGGCAGACAAGTGGGGCCGCTGCCAAGGAAAAGGGCTTGACTCTCTGGGTCCCAGTCACTCTGCACGTTGAAGCCAGGTGGGGGGGAGGGGAATCATAAAGGGAAAGGCTGCGGTGGCTGCCTTCTGAGCAGCTTTGCTGCAAAGGGAGGCAGAAAAGTTTGGACTTGGCATCTCCTCCTTCTCAGCCTCAAACATACACACAGAGCAAACAAGTACACATTTCACGGTGCTGGAGGGACTTGCCCATGCGCTGTCTCCTCGCAGAAGGTCCCTTCCTCACAGCAGCTCTGCTTGGCTGCCTTTGCATGCAGCCGGACGGTGGGTAGCATTGAAGTACATTAAAGGGATAGGCTGTGGTGGCTGCCTTCCGAGCAGGCAGGGCCCAGCCTCGGTGGTGACCTGGCCCCTTCTTAGGCACCACGGAGCTCACCTTTGGGCTCAGTGGGTTGACTTCTCCCCACTGGCGCTTTCCCGCTCCAGAGTGCCAAGAGTCCGAATTTTGCATTGTGCTCCGGGCCTCTTGGCATTATGGGGTGGGAAATGCAATGTAGAGGCCGGCACAAAGAGGAGCAGAGAAAGAGGAAAAGTGGCCATCACCTTCCCTCATACCGGCCACTCCGTTCCCCTGCCTCCGCTATCAAAGTGGTGCTGCGCTGCAAAGGAGAAGCCGGCACAAGGGAAATGAGAGGAGCAGGGAAAAAGGAAAAGCCTCCTTCCCTGATGCTGGCCGCTCCTTTGCTTGTTTCACCATTGCAGCCTCACTCCACAGAGCTTTCCCCACCCGCCACTGCCCAAGCATTTCTTTGCCTACCTTATTTCCAGCTCCATCGCATTTCTCCTCCTTGCCATCATGTGCAGGGAAACGAAAGTTTGTGTGGGACTAACAAAAAATTTCACTCAATCAATTCCAACTTGCGGAGATCTTTTTTTTTCATGAGAAGTTGGAATTGATTGAACTTTTTTTTTTAGGAAACTTTCATTTCCCTGCACACAATGGCGAGAAACACGATGGAACTGGAAATCAGAAAGACAAAGAAATGCTTGGGGAATTTGGGAAAAGCAAGGGCATCTGGGCGGTGGTGGGTGGGGAAAACTCTTCTGCCAACAAAGAGAAGAGGAGAAGAAGCTGCTTCCCTTTCCCGCAAAGAAGGCAGGTAAGCATGGCGGGGCTGCGTGCCATGTGGGAGTAGGGAAGGCAGGCAGGGACAGTGGGGGGGGGGCAGCTAGTTAGGTCGCGACACGCAGGCTTACTTACCCAGGCAGGCAGATCAGGGCAGCTCAGTGGGAAGGCAGGCAAGCTGCAAAGATTGTGTGGTAATGCAAGCGAGGAGGCACCACACAGTGTGCTGTGCTGGGGAGATGAGATAAATAGTGACTGGGTGGGCGGGGCCAGCCAGAAGTGAAATTTACCAGTTCTCTGAACTATTCAAAATTTCCACCACAGGTACACCCGAACCGGTCCGAACCGGCTAGATTTTACCTCTGATTCCAATGCACCACTGTTGATACCATTTGTTATGCTGTTGCTTGTAGTCAGTCTGTATGATCTTCTTGCAATAGCTAACTAGATGGTCCACTGTTTTTTTCAGCTTCTTTGTAGAAAGCTTTTGCTTTCTGTTGATGTCTTCTCAATTCTGGCTTTGAATGTGTTTGTTCTTAAGGCTTGATCTTCTGCAATCAGAATTCCCTCCCCCCCATTTCTTTCTTCAAATGTCTTGCTCTTAGCCATTGTCAGATCTTGTTATTATTTCTCCTGTTTGCTATTTTTAAAATATACTAGCTACTGTATGTAATACTTTACGTTGGCATATCTATTTTCCAATCTTTATTTCTTTTTTCTTGTAGGACAATTTGGTCTCTCCAGTACTCAGTTAGCTTTCATGGTATACTAGCTTTCACTTACCTTCAGATATTCTTCCGATGCTCTTTTTTCTTCTACAACTTTGTAATGTACTTACAACATTCTACACCACCCCCATGCTCCTTGGTAAGTAGAGTATGTCAACTTCACTGTCTAGATGAAGGGCATGATTTGTTATCATTATTTTTCTATCCAGGGCTTTTGATTCTGCTGAGTCCAATTCTCTATTCCAGCTGTGTATCTAATGTCTGGAGTTGTCCAGGTACTGATCACATTGATGGTATTTCCACCACTGAATTTGGACTTTAAGAACCTTTCACTCTCATGATGTATTCACTTCTAACCTACTTCTTGACTTCAGTGTGCTTGATGTTGTCCATACTCTCAATGTTTTTTCCATAGACCATTTTAATTCCCTCAGTTTTCACTATTTTCCAGTTGGTGAAGTGGTTGGCACATTTGTCCACTCCACTACAAGCAATATTTTAGTTGTGTGTACACACATACACACACAGCTAAGATATTGCAATGGAGTGAACACATGTGCCATATTTACGGACAGTGTTGAGCAACAATTTGATTTTAGAGGATGTTTTTCCACAAAGCTTCAGATTGTCTGTGTAAAGGAGATGTGATAGGTTAATGTAGTGCCTAATTTATTATTATTATTATTATCCCTTTTTAATTAAAAAAGTGGTCAACTCAAGGCAGCAAACATATTTAATACTCCTGCCAATTTTCTCCACAACAACAGTCCTGTTACATGGGTTAGGCTGAGAGACAGTAACTGGACCAAAATCATCCAGCTGATTTTCATGCCTAAGACAGGCCTAGAACTCACAATCTCCTGATTTTGAGGCCAGTACCTTAACCACTACAATTGTTTTCTTCTTCCAAATCATAGTCATATTACATCTACATCTTATTTCCAACACAAGGAAATTAGATGGCTGCACCTTTAAGTGAAAGACACATGAAAATGAATTGTTCCTCTCACCATATAAATCAGGGCTGTCAAACTCCCGGCCCATGGGCCGGATGCATCACACGCTGGCCATGTCCACACCCAGTTTAGCGAAGGGGAAAAATGTCCCGATATGTCATGTGACACTGCCGTGATGTGAGTTTGTGGTGTGGTGTGGTGTGGTGGGTGGGGCCAGCCAGGAGTGGGATTTGGCGGTTCGCCGAACCATACAGACTCTTCGCTAAGGGTTTGCCCGAACCCATGCAGACCCGTAGCAGCCTACCCCTGCATTTTGCTTTAAAATATGGAGCTGTAGTTCATAAAACATGCTATAAAAATAGCAAATAATGCTATGAGACTTCTGATTTTTTTGAACATACTTAGAATTGTCTTCTGGCAGCATTATTTTCAGGAACGCTGAAAATGCGATCCTAGCTTAGTTAAAGTCTATGGCTCCTTCAAGAGTACATCAGATTACCAGATTTTCCATTATTAAATTAATACTTGGTAAACACACACACATAATACTCTTGGCTGCCAAAATAGTTTTCTCATCACTGAAACAATGGCAACTCACCCCCACACACTTCTGGGATAGGAAGCTGGGTTTGCCAGTTGTGAATGAATACTACTCCACTTTTCCTAAGAATTAGCCAGTAGATCATGCGGAGGGTGAATAATCCCAGTGGAGTCAGATAATCCTCAAGGACGGCAAAGTTAAGTAGGCAGCTGTGACATCACCACAAATATGACTAAATCTTATAAAATTCTAATGGGAACAAAAAGCATCCTAGTAGCAACCACAAACCAACCAGAGGTTCAGATAACAAGCGGTTTGTTCAGGTTTAGTTTTGGATGGATCAGTTTCTCAGACAGAGCTGGTGCACAATTTGGAGTTTCTCCTAAATTTACAACTCCTGCTCAAGGAGCAGGTGGCAGCCATGACTAAAAGGGCATGACTAAAAGGGCCCTTTTGCACCAATTGCACATTTTCCTGGATTGGGGAATACCTCTGCCTTAGTAATCTGTTGTTTGGACTATAACAATGCACTCTATGTGAATCTATCTTGGAAGACCACTTGGAAGTGACAACTAGCTCAGAATGTGATGAATATGAGTAGTTATGGGTGCACCTTGGTATGTTAATGAATGTGATGGAATGTATACTTGGTCCTAAAAATGGGGGAGGGATGAACAAATTGTTAAGGGGTGAGTGTGTTTCAAAAAATATAATTTAATTCTGGGAAAGAAGATGGCATGAGAAAGAAAGTCTGACAGGCA
This sequence comes from Oxyrhabdium leporinum, assembly GCA_032468155.1. Classification (NCBI taxonomy): domain Eukaryota; kingdom Metazoa; phylum Chordata; class Lepidosauria; order Squamata; family Cyclocoridae; genus Oxyrhabdium; species Oxyrhabdium leporinum. Next base: position 74,327 of record JANHFL010001933.1, on the reverse strand, counting down.
TTCAAGGTTTCATTATTATACCTAAAACAATAAAGAGATTCCTGAGACTTCTGCTACTCCTGCCTCTTAATCTTGCCTGTTTTGAAGGTTGGTAATGTGACACTTCTATATATGAGCTGCATTGGAGGACAGCTGGTTCCCAAGTACAGTTCAAGGTATTGATGGTCACCTTTAATGCCTTTTGTGCCTTAAGCTTGATTATTTGCGGGGCTTCCTCTCTCCAGTTGTCTTTGGTCATAGTATAAGATCTGACAGGGTCAGTATGCTGCCAGTCCCGTGAATGAAGGGCTGTCCTCTTATGGGAGTCAAGAAATATAATGTTATTCCTATCCTTTGGAACAAGATTCCAACAATCTAGTCCTTTAGGAACACCACAAAGATCTAGCTCTCTGGACTGTTCTTTGATACTTGGGTTCTTTTATTGTTATGGTATATTGAATTTGTTATGGTATATTAAATTTGCCTTGTATACTTCCTTGAGACGTCTGACAGTTAGGCACACTTACAAATTTGCTCAATCTCAGTTGTAAAAATCTGAACAATCTGCAGGTGTCAGCAAAGTGAGTTTTTTTTCTCTTAGTCCTATATAACAGATCTGCAACAGTCCTATATATGAGAAACAGAAAATAATTGCTGGTCACAATCCTTGTATATAAGGCTACAGGATATCCAGAAGCTAATTCTGTGAGAGCTGCTATGTTGCCACATTTAAAGCTATAGCATATTTTTTCATCATTTATGCTAGAGCTATTGAACTATATATTACAACCTTTCAGGAAGAGCTGCATGAAATCAAGCACTTGGCTTAATTAATGTCACCATCTTACCATTCCTAAAGCAATTTTTATGGTCTTTAGCTATGCCATAAATCAGTTTCATTTTGCCAGAACTGATTTTTTTCTATACTGGATGAACTAAAGCATTATTTTAGCCTGTTCTTTTATTCTCAGTTTATCCTCAGTAACTGACCCTGTCTCAATTTTTAATCTTCAAATCTTTTTCAGAGATTCATTGATAGAAGAAGGCAGTACAGCTTAGCATAGCAAGTAAGGAATTAATTAATGTAAGGGAGTACCTTAAAGTTCCCTGCATTATTATGGGGAATCTTGTTTCTTCAGGGTCTGACACTTAAGAATCAACTAAGCCCATCCAAATTCATCTAGTTCTTTGCCAAGTAAAAACCAAGATGATAGCAGCAGCTTTTGCAGGAATATACTCCTTGATAAGCTAAGATCTTAGAATCAACTCAATTTTATTACTCCCCAAGTAGCTTGTATTTCTTTTTAATTGGGGTCCTGTACATGAAATTCTAACCTATTATGAAATTCTATCTTCTTTGCTTTTTCCCATTATGTCAGTGCTCTTTTCTGTCTTCCTCCATTCATTCCATGTGCTACCTGGGTCCTTTTCTATTTGTGCCAACAGAACATTACTTAAGTTTTGAAAAAGCTATTTCCCCAACCCTATGTTTTGGAGCTGAATGCAATTGGAACAGTTCAGAATTCCTATTAAAATGAGAAAACCCAGACCTTTATTAGACTAGATTGATCCAATCTGTATGTACAGATGACCAAAATCCAAAGCTAGAAGCAAACTCACTTTTGCTTTCCCAGTAAACTGGTCTGATTTCATTTAGGAAATTTGCTTTTCTGTGTGGCAAAAAACATTCATCGCAGGGAAAGATAGGTCAACGTAGTTCAGGAAGTTAAAAATAATTTAAAAGTCCCACAAAAAAATAAAGTAGATGTTGTAGTCACAGTACTGGATGGATGATAGCCAAGACTGATCTACATGATCTGGGGCTTGTGCTTCTGCATTCCATTCTAAATATTTACACATGGGTTTTTCCATTAGAAAAACATAAAACAACTGGATCTTCTAGATCAAGGCCTCTGTCTCAAGCATGCATATACGAGAACAAAAATGATATAAATCAAGTGATGAATGAGCGAGTTTCATTCCATAATAAGAAACCTCTTATTTTGCAGCTTTGGAATAACAACTGACCGGATAGTTCATGGACTTTCCCCACCACTGCGTTGAAATGCTACTTTCCTATCCTTGAACTGATAGATAGAAAAAATACCACCACCACCATGCCATTGCTAATCTCTGCTCTGTGTTTTTTGTCATGTCCGATCACTTCCAGTCATTGGATTTCCCTCCAAGATAATAGTTACAAATAACCTTTTATATACGTGGAGGCTACTGTGCACCATGATAGCCGGAAATTTATGAACTTTAAAGCCAAAAAGTTAAGGATAACCTAAGCTTGCCTCTCTCATAAACTAGAGACAAAATTAAGGCAGCATCGTGTAATCTTGGGGAGAAAAAAAGAAGTTGCCTGGGCATGTTTGCCCCATTGTAGATAGAAGTAAGAAAAGGGGTAGGACAGTTTTAAATATGGAACTTGAAAGAAATTGAGGGTCTCTAGCAAAGGATTTTTAGCATCCCTCAAAAGTTACAATTCTTAAGACTTTGCTTTTTGAGTAGTCTCGACTACTAAACTGTTATAAAAGGATAATTTTGAATTAACAATTAGTTTAGTCCTTTCTGTGCTGTTAGAATTTGTTTAATGCTGTCTGAGTTTGGTTGCTTGCTTGCAGACATTTTATTATCTAACTAGATAATATCATCAGTGGAGGTGAATGTTGGGTTTGCCGCCTGTTTATATTCAGTAGCTTGCCCTGCCAATTTTGGTAGGGGTTCAGTTCCCTTCTTCATGGTTGTTTGATTTGGGTACTGTTTTCTTGGTATTTGTCTGGTGCTGATCCTGGCTTATCTGAATGTCAACTACTGGAAGGGATATGTTCTATTATTATTTTTTGTTTCCTTCCTAGGTTTTAAATTACCTCCTTTGAATGGTGTTTAAATGTGGTTTATCTCTATCTTTCTAGATTCTTCTCTGAGGACCCTGGGCATTATAACTGGGTAGGGATTCTGTCTATTCCTTGCTAAATATTAACTATTTGTAATTGCAGACTAGGGAAGACTGTTATCATGCACTTACTTGTGTATGAAAGGCAGCAGCAATCATAAGGCAGCTACAGGTTCACTAATCAGTAGGCAAATCTGGTGGCTTTCCACTGTGATACATTGTTTAAGCTTAAAATAGGGCAAAGAAAATAAATCTGACCTCTTTATAGCAAATAACACATATGTTCAGCTTCCCAACATTAGAAATATGGGATTCTCAGAAAAAGAGTATTCTTAATTCAAACTACTTATAATTCCATGATTTACAGATTACTGGTTCTGAGAATGCAGAGAACAATTAATATCTACTGCATAGGGAGTCTTGTTTTGGCATCTACATTTCCTTGTCAGTTGTTCTGAAATTTAAAAAAAAACCAAAAACAGGAAGCATCTCATCCAGAAGAGACCTGTGTGATCATGGAAACCTGGAGTCACCATCCAGTTTCCTTCCTTGCAAAGCCAGCTACTGCAGTGGAACAAGCTTCAGAGAATAAGATGCCTTGAGGGCTGGCAATAACAGCAAGACTTTCAGCAATGCACATCTATCCAAAAAAGCCAGTTTAGAAGCATCTTAAGAGTATTTGTAAGAATTCTCCCTTTATGTATTGAAACTGTAAAGTGTTCTTGACATCTGGCCCTACTAAGTCAGAACATAAGATATTGTACACCTCAAGGGCCTTATTTTCTATTCCGCATTCCCCGTAGTAGCCATTTCTTGCTGCAGGCATGTTGCTAAATGATTTCAACATTTGATCCATGTGCAAGAATCAGAAGATGTTTGAAAATAGTATTAGGTTTTAATGTCTGAGTGATAAAAGGTGGATGGATCTATCACAGCAGGGCTAACAGATCTGGGCTCTTTATTTCTAGCTGCCATCTTGTTATCCAGACTTTTGCAGCTAAGAACTGGTAGCTCTAGAAACCTGGGTGCTAAGTTTCCATGGGCCATTTCTGCTTTATCTGTTCCATCTGTTGTGTTTGGCTCAGCTTACACTTGTCTAGAAGTAGTTTTGTGTTAAATTAATGTAGTTTCTTCTGATGGGGAGAACTTGGAAATGGTCCAGGTGAATGCTGGATCAGGTACATTTTTGTCCCAAGGAATTAATTTACCTAATAGTTTAAAAGCTCTTATGATACCTCCTCCCCAATATCTAGCCTTAAGCTGTGTGCTGCATCTTCATCTTTAATGTGATGTGATAGCCTGTGTTCCACATCTGGTATGAGGGATCAGTCACTCCCCACATGAAAAGAAGGACTAGGGGTGACATGATAGCAGTCTAAGACGTTACCACAAAGAAGAGGGAGTCAACCTATTCTCCAATAGCACCTGATGGCAGGACAAGAAGCAATGGGTGGAAACTAATCAAGGAGAGAAGCAACTTAGAACTAAGGAGAAATTTCCTGACAGTTAGAACAATTAATCAGTGGAACAACTTACATCCAGAAGTTGTGGGTGCTCCAACACTGGGTTTTTTTGAAGAAAAGATTGGACAACCGTTTGTATGAAATGGTATAGGGTTTCCTGCCTGAGCAGGGGATTAGAAGACCTCCAAGGTCCCTTCCAACTGTTTTATTCTGTATTCTATATCAACAAGATCATCTGCTTAGTGGAGGACATGGCATGTTTGCTTTTGCTGGAGGTATTTATTTAGCCTTGATTTTTCCTCAGGCAGAAAAACACAAACAGCAAAGCACATTAGAGGAGGATATTTTGTTAAGTTATTGTTATAATTCCTGCTCACTAGGGACTCAAGTGGCTGAGTGTCACCAGCTACCAACTCCATGTGACATGATTAGCAATCAAGTAATGTTTTTTTTTAATTGAAGCATACTGGGGTATGATGTCCAGGGGAGGGTTGGGTGTTTGTTTTTTTTGGGGGGGTTGCCTAATTTTATCTTCTGTTTGGTGGAGTGAAATTCAGAGCTTTTCTCAGCATATTAAGAATTTGGTTAACAGTCTCCTTTCTCTATAACTATATATCAGACACTGAAAAATAAAGTACCAGTTTCTAATAACTCCAGACCAGAAAAGGCTAACATTGAGAATTAAACGAAGTGGCACTGTGATAGGAAGGGGAGGGAGTAAGAAAAATTATCCTGATAACAGTATGTAAGATCTGGTGCCAGAGAGTTGGGGTGGATTGAAAATATTTTAAGTCCACGGGAGACAGATATTTGGAAGCGAATCAGACAGACATCTCCCTAATTTACTGTACTGTAGGTAGTGTTTGTTATCCATAATTGGGATCATGAACTTCATTGCTAAGTGACATGAATGTAAAGTACAATGTCATGTGTCCATGCCAACTTATGACAGCAGTTCCAGTTGTGAATCCTGCATGGCCATTAGGCAGAATGTCACATGATTGCCATTGGCAACTTCCTGCTGTCTTCCTAATTGACTTGTCAGAAGTCAGCAGTGAAGGTCACAAATGGCAATCGTGATTATAATTAATCTAATTGTGAGCAGTTTACCAAGCACCAGAATCGCAATCAAATGACTGCAGTGATGGTGGCAATTGTGAGGTAAATCTCATTCACTGCTTTTGTAACTTTGGTCACAGAATGAGTGTTCGCTGAATAAGGACTACCTGTATAAGAAGGAAGAGAAAGTATAGCACAATCAGACTTGCAAGATTCTATTACCATCAATCTAAATAGAAGTAGTTTTAGCTTTCCTGTGAAGCCGATTTCTTGGTCTGATGGACCTAGTGGAGTTGACAGAGATATAATCTAATACAGATAGACTTTGACTTACAAGATTACTCATTTAGTGATCTTTTGAAGTTACAATGGCATTGAAAAAAGTGACATGACCATTTTTCACACTTACCTTTGCAGCATCTCCATGGTCACGTGGCAAAACTTACTTAACAACTGTCTTGCTTAGCAACATAAATTTTGGGCTCAGTTATAGTCGTAAGTTGAGGACTACCTGTACATCTAAGAGAGATGTGTAATGACCTGTTTTATATAAGTTAAGACAACAGCTTTGTTCTCTGAACCAGATGAGCCACCAGGTATCCTATCCCATTTTACCCGTGTATAGAATGTTATGGAAACCTGGCCACGTAATACTGTTTATGTGCATGCTCACATATAAATACAGATTCTCCCTTCTGGAAAAAAAAGAAGGAAAGATCTGTAGCAGCAGGGAAAAAATTAATTTAGTTTCATTGTGATCTGGGGGCAGGTAGGAGGTAAAATAATTTCCTGTCCAGTGAACTTGGCTGTTTCTCTGGAAGCCAATATAAAGGAAACATTTGTTCTGTGTCTGAATTACATGGGAAAAAGCTGGACTATTGTGTTCCTGCCCAAAATCAGCAATGTCAGTGACATTATTATGCCACACTCAGAAAAGGGCATGTAATCATTCTATGAAGTTGGTTTCGAGAACTGTTTTGTTCTGAAATACTGTAATTCATTGAGAAATGTTAGCTCTAAGGCATTTGTTTAAGCTAAAGCCACAATTATACTTTCTGGAGAATTTTTGCAAATAATTTTTTATTTATCAACCTTCCTAGCGGGGATCAGTCAGATTTCCTTAAAAATTGGGGAGGTCCATGCTAGAATTCCGAGCACACCTATGCAGAATAAGAATTCAAACGATACATTCTACTGTATAGCACAAGCGTGGTAATTAAATTATTATATAAGAAAGTAACTAGTTTCTTAAGTTTGGTGCACCCCCTGCCTCCCCCCACCCTTGGTTTTGGCCTCTGATCAGAGGAAAGTGTAGCTGTTTTTCGAGGAAGCTTAGGGAAAGATTTAGAAAAGTGGAAAATCCTAGCCTTTGCAGCTCGCACGTCCATTTGGCAAATATGTTGTTTGTTATCGTTAACTGACACTGTTAAACAGGTAACTTTGTCGCTTATGTGCATGCTTTCCCCCCCCCCCCCTTTCTTGCCGGCTGACCGCTTATTTATTTTTTAAAGAGGCCATGTGGAGATGCGACTTCTCGTGGCAACGGACCCCGATCCTCCACACCTTCCCCAAAGAGGGAAGCGTCTCTCTCCTCCACCGCCGACTACAGCACACGAACAAAAAAAGGGGGGCCTTTCTTTTCCCACATGGGCCCACACGTGTGCACATTCGCCACGAGGGCCATGCTTGTCCCCTTTGGGGGCTCCGATTTGTCGTCAAGCAACGATCGGCAGAGTCAAGCGCAAAAGGACGGACACGGGTTGGGGGGAGGGAGACCAGAAAACGCGCACGCCGCAGACACACGTGTCCACAACCCTCCCACTCCCCGCGCGCGTTCTGCAGTGCTGTACGCCAAGCACCGCGATCGAGACGCGCGGGCAGCCCCGCCCCTTCCCCTTCCCCTCCCTTCCCGCCAGTCTCCTGCCTGTAATCTGCTTTCAGCCGGGCTGTCGGGAAGGAGGGGCGGCGGCGGGTGGGCAGAAGCGGAAGGCGCTGCCTGTTCGGAAGGGCTCTTGAACCTCGTAGCGTCCCAGTGGTGGGAAAGAGGGTGACAAGCCCTTTTAGGAGAAACCCTGAAAATTGGAGCTGCGGAACATTCTTGTTTTCTTTTCACGGGATGAATGCCAGCCGTGCAGACCTGTTTTGTTTTTATTTAGAAAATGTGGGCGCCACCCGTTCCCATCTGCATTGGGCTTCCCCTCAAGGTCAAGGCGCCATTAATTTTATTTTTAATGACCACCCCCCCCCCCCCATATGAGACTGAGTTCCCTTAAGTATAAGATGGTAGTGGGGAACAAAATGAATAATTGTCACCAAATAACAAAGCTATAATGTTTGTAACTAGAAAATTGGAAAGTTCAGCAGAGGGTTTGGTGCTGATTCTCATAAATTTCATGTCATATTTTAGAGATGATTGCCCAGATAATGTCTAGATGTGGCAAATCATTTTTGGTATGGTTTGAGTTCTTGTCTGGCATTTTCCTCCAGGGCAAGTATATCAAAGGACAGCAGGCAAGACTTTGGTGCAGCTAGTGCTACAATTCTCACCCTTGAAATGGTGTCATGCTTCCATGGACACATCACGTTTCTCATATTTTTCGTTTTTTTCTCCAATATTTTGTCATTCTATCCTCGCAGGCCAATATGAAAAGTATTAACTCTAGTGATGATCATTGGAACTGACCACTAGTGAGCACCAGGATTTATGCATATGTGAAAAATAAATCTCAGTTTACCACTGAGCGGGTATTAAACTTGATGTCAACTGATACAAACTTTTTTGATACTTGGCACCAAATAATAACTTTTGTTTGTTGAAGAAGAGCTTGCTTCTTACAATACAGTAAAGTTCGTGTATTAAGATCAGTAATGTGGTTCTCATAAGCAGGTTAGACACTCACATAAGATCTAAAAATTTTTGACTATTGGGTTATCTGTAGAGAATTTAATAAGACCTAGTGTGACCAGCAAAAGGAAAAAAACAATGGAAGATTTCCTGCTCCTGTACTGCATTAAAACAGTCATTGCCTGTTTAAAACCTGCAATTGACTTCAGTTGCTACTGTAATATCTGTGATAACATGTTTCAGGGTGCACATTCATCTCCTGCCTTTTTCTGGTGCATCTTGTTCTTGTGATAGTTTTCTCTGACACTGATTGTCTATAATTATTTCCTATTTTCTTCCTTCCTCTCTCTCACTCAAGAGACACCCCCACCCCTCAGATAATTCAAGTTGTGGAATGGCATGCAAACAAGTTTTGTTGCTTTTGTGAGCAGCATAGGTAGCAGAAACACCTTTCATGTGCATTTGCTAGTTTTTGTAGAGTTTGTAGCAGAACTTTGTCTCTGTTGCAGACATTGAATACAAGATTTTGATACAGCAGCCAACAGCTAAATGGAGAGGTAGGAAGTACAACAGCTGCCTTTACTTCTGGCTGATTGTATTGTATAGTTAAACAAGTGAGATGACCCGCCATCTGTTTGATCTTGGAAGTTTAATTTTCTTTAAAAAAATATTTTATTGAAGTTTAAAAATAGAATAAAAGCAGTTCAAACTAAGAAAAATTAAAAAAAATAAAAAGGTGCAGAAAATAAAGGGGGGGAATGTAAAAGGAAAAAATGTGCAGTATAAAGAATTGACTTCACCCAGCACTGACAAGTGCAGTTTCAGTAATTTATCACCTTCTTTAACATGTGAAGCTAAAAATCTCTTCATCCCATATCTCACCTTTTATATACTAGCAGACAACAAAGCCTCATCATTCAATCTTAATCAGCAAAAGTCCTTTAAGAGTTATCAGAAATAACAATACATACACAGTGTATTAACCTTAAACAAACAAATCAATCTCATATTCCTTCCATTTACTTTACACTGTAACTTATTTGTATTTTGTAAAAATACAAAAAAATCTCTTTTCCCCAGGACTTATATTTATAAACAAATCATTAAAGCCACATCATTCAAAGTTAATCAAAGTTTTCATTACAAGCTATCAGAAACAACAGCATATTAAAATTTAATCTTATCAAATAATGTTCCACAAATTAATACTCATCTTCATCTCCTCTTAGAAATTCCATTGCAAGTTTAATATTTTCCTTCAATTTTAATACCATTATGTGGTACTTATTTCCAATCTGACCATATACTTTCTGTGAACATCTATATTTGTGCCTCATTCACTCTGCCAAACACTCAGCAGCTTTGATTTTGAGTTGCAGACATTTCATTGCCCCACTAAATAATCCATATGTGAGTTTAGGAGAAGTGAAGTGAAGTGAAGTTCATTGGTTGGAAAGAATTATATACAATTATATACAATATCCTCATATTCTGCTTTGGGTGGTAGGCAAATATTATTTTGCAAGTTGATGTTATTAGGCTATTTACTTGTTGATAAGGTGGTGATTCTGTCTCATCTGAGCGCTAATGTTTTGCTGTGTAATAGAATGGCTTGCGGAGGGTGTTACTTTTCTGTAATAGTTGGGTTGCTGGCTTTAGGTTGTTAGATTTATAAGAGAAATGTCTCTACTTTATCTAGATTTTTGATTTAGTACTGTGTGAAGTGGGAATGGTACTCCATGTTGAGTTGATATATTGTTATTGGGTCTTTGTTTACATACATTTATGCATAGGAATGAAGTCGATTGTGGCTTGCTTGCTTTTAATTTTTTCCTTGCTTCTTCAACCTGCCTTGTTCTAAAATTTCCATTGTTTCCCAGTTGAATTAATGCTGGAAGTTGTATATGTGGAAGAAGATAATTGAAGCTGTATATTTTTCTAAGCCAACCACAAACCATATTGTGGCTTAAGGGGATGTGGGTATCCAGCCACAGCATGCTATGAGTTGTAGAACCATTCAGACCTAGTAAGCTAGTAGATTAGTAGATAGTAGATTTTGATAATGAAAATAGATAGTAGATTTTGATAATGAAAATGAGAAAGTAAAATAAATTGAACCACTATAGGTACAGTATCATCAACCTTTTGAAAACGTGCTGCATGTTAAGGAGAAGAAATTAAAGTAGCCCTATAGCCTCAGATTGCCCATTAACTACAAACAATATAATTGATTCTGCTACTCTTGTCATACTAATAAGAGTTCCAATGCATTGGGGGTGAAGAATACATCTGAATAGTCTATCTAACACTGATGTAAATAAGCTTAGCAACAAGCAGAAAAGTACCGAATCATCCCTACAGATGAACTGCCTTGGAAATGGGGATCCTGTCTTCCCTGAAGTAAGCATAAGATTTGGCAGTGGGGATGAGCAGCAGTTTGGAAAGTTCAGGACCTGAGTGGTAGAAAAAGAACACAGCTTTGAGGCAAGGCAAGAAGCTTGAAAATTCCATACTGTTCTCTCTTCTCCTCTTTCCAGCATAAGCAAATTGGCACATTCCTGAAAGATCTCTGCGGCCTCACATTCGGGGCCTCAGGAGTCATGCTCTGTGGCACAAATGAATTAAATTTGGGTATCACATGGAGTTGCAGAACTTTTGGAAGTGTCTGTGCTGGGCAGCCCTTCTTATTCTTCTATCCTCTTAATAAGCAGCCCTCTCTAGGTGGGCTAAGCTTTTGATTGTCCTTGTGCACGTTGATAGAGCTGTCCAATATATTCTGCACCTGGATTGCTAAATGAGGTTTGGAATATGTTGTGAAACACGATCCTTCTTTCTGTCTACGAGATTTTTTTTATTCATTTCTCTCTCCTGCCTTTGTTTTTTTCTTGTTTAAATTCCTCTTCTGATGTCTTTTAGTTAAATGTTTATAGTAGCCTAATCAAAGCAGTGTCTTTAGTCTCTCCTTTCTGTATTTTTTTCTTTCCCCACACGTGGAGAAGATGAGGGAAGATCATGAATGAACCTCTCAGAGCTTTTAAAGCTACTGTAAATACAATTTCCCCTACCATTTTGGCTAAGAGCCATAAAGTTGGGGATTGAGGGATCTTCCAGACCAGGGGTCCACAGCCCCCAGTTCATGGACCGGCACCAGACTGCCAGTAACCTGGCCATGCAAACAAGTGAAGCCCCATTCATAGGGTGCAGGCAGCACACAAAACCACACCTGCTCCGGTCACCAGAAAAATCTTTCTCCACGGAACTGCTCCCTGGTGCTCAAAAGGTTGGGGCTGCTCTTCCAGGCAATGATATATCGATCCCACTTGGGCATCATGCTCCCAACAGTCTATACATCAGTACCACAAGGGGTTTGCTGTTGTGATCTCTCCTGCTACTAGAGCTGTTTCATTTTTAATGGGGAAGGACAGTTTCAGCCCAATGAATGCTGCTTTGGAAGTAAAAATGTTTTGTTGCCTTGGGCTTTAAGGTGAAATATGCCCTTGTTCTTTCCCATACTTCAGGCTGGTTCTCTGCATAGAAAACTAGCTTGTCAATGAGAAAACCTGGTTAAAATTCACTTGTTCTGTCTGATGGCTGCTTTTTGTGTATTGGGGCAGTGTGTTTTTGTGGAGTGATGATTATAGAGCAGGGAAGGAGAGAGATTCATTCACTTATGTAAGCCTTGTTTTCTAGAAATACTGGTGGAAGGCTGACATTGTGATTATTTTACCTACAGGATTATCTCTTTGATTGCCAGGATTCAGCTTTTAGCTAAGTAGTAGTAGCCCAAAATGAAGGATTAAAAACAGAAATCATATAACGCATACATTTTTTTAAAAAAAGCTCAAATTCTTAATTTGTACATTACAGTACATTATGAATATTGCCTGCAGTAAAGATGGTAAATATTATTATTATTAATAATAATATCAATATTATTATTATTAATAATAATAATATCTTATTTAAATGCATTTTTAAGTTGGGTACCTCTAAATTTCATTGACATGCTTCTTTTTTTAAAAAATGAAAAGAAATCAAATTGTCTTATAAATATAAGCTGTAAAACCTAAAACCACCCCATCTTCCAGAAAGTGGTATTAATTTAACATTAATACATTAATTAGGCAGCAACAAGTCAAGTGTACCACTCCCATAAGTTCTCTTCCAAAGTAAAGCACCCCAGATGGTTGTCAGACCCATTGCTCAGAGCTGCCTTCCTTGGCTTTTCTTCTGACTTGATTGCTGTTTGAAATGCCAGAACTTGATGGAGGCTGCAGGTGGGCTGATATCTTCTCCTGCTAATCCTTATTTCCCTGCTCTGTGTCTGTGATTCCATTCTGCAGCTACAAAGACTTCAGAGCACTGAGGTGTCTCTCAAAATGATTCAGGTTTTGAGCAGGCAGGCAGTAAAAAGGTATGAAGGAGGTGAAGTAAATATATTTTTTTAAATGTCCGAATAATTGTGCTGTGTTATGAGAGGAAGAAGAAGATGAAAAGTAGAACCTTGGAAGTGAATAAGGATCCAGTGCTCAGAATCTTTTTGATTGGGACAATCTACAAATATTGTAAATAAATGAATAAGTGGAGCCTTCAAGGGTCAGTGGGAATGGAATGTAGAAAATGACAAATCAGTTGCCCACCCCCACCCAAAAATAATGGATCCTTAACCTTTGGGGATGCTTACTGCAGCACTCTCCCTTTCATTTCACTACATTTCCCAACTATATATTAGAGGTGGAGTTTCACAGAAGACCTTCAACTGTATTCACATTGCTCTGTCTCTGTCTTTCATTGGGTTCACAAATCGCTCCAAACCGGAAGCTAATAAGTGGTCTGCCAAGGCCACACAGGAATATATATCTTAGTTTACCCAGAGTTATTTCCAAGAGCTTTTAACTTGGGGCCAAAGTAGATGTGCTTGTCACAATGTCCTTGTCTTTGCTCTACTGTGGTCCCAATTTAATGCTATCTCCCACTCTGCTGCCCCACTTAGGCCAGTTCCTTGCACCAGGAAAAACGCTTATATTGATGCTAGTGCCAACCATGTCCTGGCAAATTAGGCTGATTTATTTAAATTATGCGTAGACTCTGTCATCACATTTTTTAAAAGAACAAGAACAGCAAAGACTGTTCGGCACTTGCAATTAAAGTGTGTATTTTATTTGATGATAAGCACAGCAGCCAAGTGCTTTTCAGAGAAGAAAAATACATCCCTTGAGCTCTTGACTGCAGTTTCTGTATAAGTGCCCTTCAATCATGGAATACAAGAGTAGCTGCAACAGAAACACCCATATTTTGTCCCGCTTGTTCTTTCTGAATACCACTTATGACTGTGCTGTTCAAGGACAGTTCCAATTCTTCTTGTATAGAGGCGGGCGGGAGCTGTGTGCTTGATTCATGCTCCCTCCCACTTCCTGAAAGATATAAAAGCTCTCCTTCCGAGCTCCAGCACAGAAAGCTTACTAGGGGAAGGCTGTGATCAGAGCCCTCACTGCTCCCCTGTCCAGTTTCTGCAGATCTAAGCAAGCCATCCAACTACTTTCTCAACATGTGCCGGGGTTTAGCTGCACTGCCTGCTAGCTGCTTGGAAAGGTAAGAGGCTTTGGAAATCATTGAAGCTCTTATTATATTATTACTTTGCTGAACAGTCAAGGCTGGACTTGACTTGGCCACATGTAGTCGTGACCAGGAATGACCTTTGACTATATCCCAAACCCTGATTTCCCAAACCATTTCATGTAGTAACTGGACTGGCATTATTTAGTTCAGCACTGAGGAAAGATAAGGGAGGTAACGATAATAATAAGAGATTAAAAAGAAATAGGTCTACCCTATATTTCCTTTGCTTTTCTCGAGAACTGCTGGACTGTCTGCTTCATACATTTGGCTTCTTTGTGTGCTTTTAAACGTTGTGATGAGAAAACAAGTACAAAACTCTCCCGTGTCTTTGCAATGCAGTTCTCAAAGACACCTCTGCAAGTAGCACTGCACATCATTAGCATGCCTATCACACACCAGCCAGAGGTTGGTGAGCTAAGAATAGAAAGCGATGCGCCAGGCAGCCGTCTCCAAACTGTCGCAGTGATTGCACCAAGCAGGGGGAGACCTCTGAATGGCTGCAGCACCAACCTGGTCAGGCAGGTGTGACACAACATTCAAAGTCTGAAAACCCTACCAGCTATGGGATGCTTTGAACAGTGTCAAGGAAAGCACCCAGTTAGTCGCCCAAGAAGAATGGCAGTTGGGGAGTGGTAGCATACAGGCATGGATGGGAAATAATTATAATAATTATGATATTGGCACTTTATTTGTGGCCTGGTAAAACCATATAGCCACAGCAAAAAAGCTGAGGGTCTGCCTTGAGGAGCATACAGTGTGTTTTTTTGACAGGTGGAGAGGTATCAGAAAAGGACAGTGAAGAGGGCTTGATAGTCGCATCTGACTTTTGCTTTGGTGTGCTGGCCATCAACTGTGTTTGAAAAAGGCAGGATAACATTTTAGCGATAGCCTTAAGGTTTTATATATTCCTAGCATTTACAGAATCTCTCTCTTCTCCTTTGCCCCTGGCCCCAGCCACATCACGCCATAATGACTTGATAAGCGCTCTAGAGAGCTTCGGGAGGAAATAGTGCAGTTAACAAGTAGTTGCGGTCCGAGGCAAGTGCAGTGTCAACACATCTTTTAAATCTGGGAAAATCCAATTGATTTTCCACATTCCTGATTGCCTCAGATTCAACAGCTACAGAGACATGAAGGACGCCCAGGCCTATTAGTGGGTTCACAGTCAAGTCCAAGCAGAGAGAAAGATCAAAAGGGATACAGATGCTCCAAAGTGAGAAAGCAAGAGACTATTAACCATCATCATGATCCCTTTGACCTTCTGCATTTAAAGGCCACCTGGCACAGGTCTTGGATCCCAGCATGGTACCCAAGAACAAGAGTGGAGCCCCTCTAAGCTACCTGCAACAAATTATTTTTAAAGAAAAGATTATTTTAATTTTTTTAAAGTGGCAAACTACCAAAGCAAGTGCAATCTGTATTTCCGAGAACAATTCCATTCTTAGAAAATGCCAGGTGGTTGCAGTCCCAGCACCTTATCGTATTTAACTTCTGATATACATGGATTAGCTGAACCTATAATGACAATCTTTTGTGAAAAAAGCTACAACGTGACTTTAAAATTCCCAAATGAGCCCACTGGTCCAAATAGATTGAGAACTCCTATGGCTGTAGCAGTTGACTAAAGAAATCATACCCATCAAAAGCTGGCATTTCATAAAAAGTCATTAAAATAAGTGACATTAGCTAGAGAGCAGTGAACCTATAATTGTAATTTTTGAAACTATAGAAATAATTATTTTGCTTTGACTTAGTTTGTTCTGTTCCTAGCAATATTTGTGATTTGTCTCAGTATTATGTGACAGTTTAATTTTTCAGGAGTTCAGCACAAAAATATAATTACAACTTGGTGAACAGGATGGTACTGATCAATCCTAAATGCTATAAAAGTTAACACTTAATTCAGAAATACACATATCAGTTTGAATAGTAATATGATAATGCATTTTTAAAACATGCTGGACAAATACTGGAAACAATATCATTTAATTTGTTTAAATATTGCTTTAATAAACAGAAAAGAGCAAAAGCTACAAGAAAAATGTAAAAAGATTTAAAGAATTTTTAAAAAGGAAGATAAAAGGACATCATAGAATTATGTCTATATGTGTACAGAAAGTATATGTTCATCTTTTTTCTACAGCAGACGAAATTTTGACCTCATATAATAATGATAGTCAATAAAAATATGTTGATTAAAGATATAGATATAATATAGATATGATAGCTAGAATTTTTATATACATTCTTGAAGGATCAAACATTTTCATTGTTCTTGAGTTTATTGATGATTATTACATTTTGGCACATATTGCTTGGCTTTTATTACCTATTAATGATGATAATTAATAGCTTAAGAATTTTACAGAACTGACATGCTTGTGTAGTTTTAATTATTATTGGAATAAACATGCCATACCATTGTAAGCAGCTTTTAAGAAATTATAGGTATTTAGAATATTGAATTCTTGTAAGGGTAACTTACATGACCATGACAGAATTAATGCCCTGGTAGGCTGGAGTCATGACATGTTATACTTATATCACTTCATTTCAGAGGTCGAGGCACTTAAGAGTAGTACTATTAGATCTGCCCTACAAACCTCCAGATGACCATTAAGAGCACAGAGTTGGTGTTCTTTGTATCTCTTTGCTGCCACCTAGTGGAGGCCTGCAGTTTGTAGCCTAGAACTTGGTGGCCTTCGATGAGAGGTTGAGGAAGATCCGGTCCAGAGAATTAAGCAATGGATATCTGGTGAAAGTGGGGGGAGAGAAATAAAAAGTTGATTCAACCCTGCGGAGATGTCTGATGAATTCAGTAATAGGGGGCAGAATTAAAGAAACACAGTACAGAGTTTTTAACTTTAAGGATTTCAATTACAAATTAACTTTGCAATTGCGGAGTAGGCATATATACAAGAACTTCTGCTTGGAAAAAAAATGTTTTCCTTTTCAGTTTTTAAGTCTGGTTGAGGCAGTAAATGCTGTGAGTTCAGGAAAACTATGGCATTCTGTTGCTTAAAATCCATTTTTCAATTTATCCTTATTGCCAACAGGAATAGCCTGTTAATATACAAATAGCCAAGTTAAAGATTGGTTGATAAAGGATAAAAAATGCATTTACTAATGGAGAAAAAGAAAGCTTAGCAGAAAAGCCAAGTAGTGGCATTATACTAAAGAAATGCTACAGCTCTCAGTCTCACCCTGAAAACTCTTATCTTAAATTGACTGAACCAAGAAGCTTCTTCTAGACCTTAAGTTTGAAGGAACATCCTTGTCTGTCTTGATAGCCTCTCATCTAGTAACTACAGTACTTTGTTTTTTTAGTATCCTTTTTGAATTATATTCTTTTCCCTTTTTCAGAGCCAAAGAGTTTAAAACACGTTTGGGAATTCTACTTCATAAACCAGAGTTTGGACATAAAATTGGAAACCTCCGCTGGAGCACCAAACAAAAGTAAGTCTATAACTGGTTGGCAAAAACACAAGGGTTTTTAAGGGCAATAAAATTCTAGGGTTATTTCAGTTTCTAATTTACTCCAAAGAGAGGAAGGCATCCTAGATAATGCTTTTTAACTATGTTAGAAAACATTTTGTATGATACGGCGGTTTGTTATGCTGCATCCTCCATTTATGAAAAGACAAAGAGCAGTTCTGAGTCAACCAAATGGCTGAGATGTTTTTGAAGAGAGGCTGCTTCTAGACGAAGCACTAATATTAAAAAGCCTTGTGCAAGTCTTATAACGCTGGTTTTTTTTCCCCGAAAAGAAAATGATGGAAGAAATAGGTGAAAACGGGGACCTAAAAATGAAAGAGCCTGTTAACTCAATCACTTATAACATTCTTTTAAAAAAATAGAGTGATTTTTTAATAAATCTTCATCCAGGATATCCCAGCTACTCAATTTCCAGATAGTATTTTTTGCTTATTTCAGAATATTGCCTCCAGAATAATATCTCTACACCTTCGTTGGCTAAGAAGGATAAGAAATTTTGAAGAACTTGCTGAAGCTGTTTAAATGTTGTTAATGACATATGTGAGGTGATATGTGGCAGTGAGCAATTTTGAATGCGGATTATGAGAAATGAAGCCAGGATAAATAGGATGACCTCCGCACTTCCCAGCAGCTCTGCATTCTGAACTCTTTGCTCAAAACATTTCTCTTTGAAATCTCTTGGACAGGCTCTAAAAATATTATTTCTTTTCCAGATATACTTTGGAGGAAGCACTTGGATGGAAGGAGTCCTTTGATCAACTGCTGAGAAGCAGAAGTGAGTACACATCATGTGTGGTGACAAATTTGTAAAAAAAAAAGTATAATTGGAGTAGCTGGTGATTGCATGATTTCACATGATTCAGTAAGGTTGCCAACCAGTCATGTCTTCACAAAATGCACCAGAGGATCTTATTAGATAGCAAAAAAGCAGATACTTTATAAAGTCACTGAATGAACAATCACCCCTAACATAGTGTTGAGAGATTATAGCTCATAGACTTCTCAACCCAAATAATAAAGGTCTGAACTGGCTGAGAATACTAATATTTAATCTGTTTACAAATAACTGAAGAGGGTAAACATACCCCATACACCTTCCTCCTCCTATTTTCCCCACAACAAACCCTTTGAGATAAGTTGGGCTGAGAGAGAGTAACTGGCCCATAGACAGCCAGCTGGGTTTCATGCTTAAAATGGGACTAGAACTCTCAGTCTCCAACTTTCTAGCCTGGGGCCTTAACCACTAGATCACGGATGTCAAACTTGCATTGTCACGGCGTTGTCATGTGACATAAGACTTTTTTCCCATCGCTAAACCAGGCATGGGTGTGGCCAGCACGTGATGCATCTGACCCACAGGCCACAAGTTTGACACCCTTGCACTAGACCAAACAGGTTGTCATTTGAATCAAATGCTAAACGTGACCTTCTCTTCATTTTTTTTTTAAATTTAGCAACAGTAAGACCACTCCAGATTCTCAGGGAGAGGATTCTGATATCGTTAATGTTGTATTTTTGCCACCCAGATTTTTTTATTTTCTGCAATAGAAGGCAAAACAAATAAGACACCGATGGGGTTTAATAATTATTCTTCATCCAGAAATCAGCCATGTATCTTTAAGATGTATTGTCCTTGACATTAGAATTTGCAAAACATGCAGCATTTTAAAAATCTATTAGCGATAGTCTTTCTTTTCCTTGTCTCTCTATCACTTCTAAACTGGTTATTCTACCTCCTTCTTTACAGGTGGCATGGCAGCATTTCATGGGTTTCTTAAAACGGAATTTAGTGAAGAAAATCTGGAGTTTTGGCTAGCTTGTGAAGAATATAAGAAAATCCCCTCCAAAGCAAAATTAGCAGCCAAAGCCAACAGGATCTTTGAAGAGTTTGTTCAGAATGAGTCCCCCAGGGAGGTGAGTCAAATGGCTTTATAAGTTCAAAAGTTAATCACACAATCTCAAAGCAGACTTTTTTTTTTTTTTTAAATTTGCCTGACCCTAACTGAGGGTTCTTCAGAAAGGTACTTAAAAGGAAGAGGAAGCTCACTTATTGGGTGTAGGTATTTTTCTGCTGAGTCATGCAGTTTTCTAAAGGGCCTGTGTTACAATAGGATTACTTTAACTTTTGAACTGGCTTCAGGTCCATCTACTGCATGCAGATTCAACTTCAAGATATATCTTTGTGTTAGCAACAATGCCTTTAACAATGGGAAGGGCATGAAATTTCAAGGTTATCTAAGGTGGCTTTTCCAGTTTGGTGCTCACCATCCGATCTAGCTATAGTTCCCATACCCAGGAAGTGGAAGATGAATATAAATGCTTTTGCTGATAGTGCATAGCAAGAGAAAGGCTCATAGGCCGAAAGGAGGACAGGTGAATGGAGCAGTTTAGATTCTTCCATGTAGAGAATATTTGTAGCTCAGGTTGTGGATTTTGGCAGTGGTTCGTTCTTTGAGCTTGCTGTTTCGTTCCTGACATTTCATTACCAGACTAGGTAACATCTTCAGTGGGACTTCGGGTGAAGTATTTTGTTTAGTTTTTCTTCTGTTTATATAGGTCCTATGTGGTGTTGTGATCAGTTGGTCATGTGACTGATTGTTTGCATGGCACAAAATTCAACTGGTGGTCAGTTTCATCGCTGATTGGTTGTTTGGATGGTCCAGTTTCTTACAGGTTCATATAAGTCAACGTGGTTCTAAGTCAACGTGGATGGATCCATCAACAAACACATTGATTTAGAACCAGCACATGAACCTATGAGAAACTGGACCATCCAAGCTGCCAACCATTGACAGAACTGATTACCTCCTCACCAACTGAATTTCGTACCATGCAAACAACCAGTCATGTGACCAACTGACCACAACACCACATAGGACCTATATAAATAGAACAAAAACTGAACAAAACACTTCACCCAAAGTCCCGTGGAAAATGTTACCTAGTCTGGTAATGAAACGTCTGGGAGCTCAACAGCAAGCTCAGAGAATGAACTGCTGCCAAGATCCTTCCATGTATTTGAGAGTGTCCATTCATATTTGCTTATTCAGAGTTGATTTCCAGAAGCTTTTGATATCTACTTTGCTGGTCTTTCACTGTTGAATAAATAGCACACGCTTTTTAAAGAAATGGAAACTTCTTCCATCCAGACCTATAACTCAGAAGCTTTTTTGTGATGCACTCTAAGAGATTTCCTACCTTGGTTATGGTGTTACAATATATCCTGTCTTGTATGTGTTGTTTCTCATTCATCAAGTTGCAACCAAGGATGTATATTTACCAATTTTTTCTCCTTTAGGTAAATCTTGACCATGAAACTCGAGAGGCAACCAGAAGGAACCTTGCTGGGGCCACTTCTATGTGCTTTGAAGAAGCGCAAGCAAAAACATACATCTTGATGGAGAAGGACTCCTATCCCAGATTTCTGAAATCTGCTTATTACAGAGACCTGATTGAACAAGCAAATGGCCACAGAACAGGCAAACCTGCACACACTTGAGCCGATCCCTTGTCATCATCTGGAACTGTGTTGGGGAACAGAGACACAGAATGAAACTGGAGATGCTGGAATCCAAGTGGAGGGTGCTAAGAACATTTCCATTGCAGAGCTTTGGTTTGTCCTGGCCTGGGTGTCTGGGACTGCCAATGCTTCCATGCACTTCTCTAGAAAAGGGGCTTTGAGTTGAAAAAACCAGGAAAGCCTGTGAAAAAGGCTGGAGAAATTGATGCAAGGAAGACTCAGTCTCCAGATAGGAAGAGAAATGCGACAGGAAAGGGAATGAGAAATATGAGGAAAAGATGGATTTTGATTCTCTCCTAAAATGTTAACCATTTTGGGAGATATCTCTGTGCATTCATCTGTTTGAACCATCTACTCTCAAAAGCTAGTCTCTGCACCTATAAACACAGACCAAAAACTGTACATAGCACAATCCTCATATCTTGTATACACAACAAACACCACTTTGAGATTGCTGCCCATTGCATGTCAGCCTCAGAGGCCTTCAGTTCTCTGCATGTTTGTACAGTGATCAGCTTGGTGTTCCAGAGCTTTGCATCCAAATGGTTTTGCATTGATACTCAAGAGGAAGGCTGCATCTGCTTTGCTACTTCATACATCTCAATCTTCTGCCATCTTGGACAGATTTCCTTTTAAATACATTTGAAAGAAGACATTGTTTTATTTATCTCTGAACATTATATGCAATCTTGGGAGATGTGCCCTATTTTTAAATTATTTATATTTATTATTGTCATTTTATTGTTATTTATTGTGATGGGGCATTAAATAAGCACAGCACTTTAGACGTAGGTGCTATGGATAAACCATTGCTACAAGGAGCCTACAATTTAAAGTTGGCCTTTTAGCCACATTCATAGCATTTACAGAATATACTTATAGGGGGCATTTACATATTTTTTTAAAAAAGAGGGAGACAGGCAAGACCACCTTTGCAAATATAAGGCACTCAGAATTGTTAGTTTCCCTCATAATGTTTTATGAACATACGATACATACATTTAGCCATTTAAAACTCATTTGTAGAAAAAGAAGGGACACATTTTCCAATGAGCAATTTCTTGCTTGCTTTGTGAAGATAATTTGTATCAACACTGTTGAATGGATGGTGTAAAAAATTAAAAATCAGGGCTTCAATTCACAAATCACTGAAAATTGAAAATAAAACATAGCCAGTAGGATAGTACATTTGTGATTTTCCTTCTATAGGGTGTGCTTTTCTGGAACACTATATTGAAATGAATGACAATTGTTCATATCCTTGTGAAACTATCAGTAGCTCAGTTGAGACATATATAGATCAAAGAGTTCTGAATGACTGAACCCCAAGTAACTTATTTAAAATATATCCTGTTTCTCTTGTTTAACCAGCTGCAGAATAAATAATTGTAAGCCTGTTTAGAATTGTTTATATAATTGAAATACTGAAAACGGCTGGAAGGAAACCAAAGTTCCACACAATGACTTAACAATTTCTATTGCTTTTGACCACTAGTTCATGAGTGCATCTTCAGAACTGATTGTAGCATCATGTGACATGGGAGTGAGCTATTATAAATACATATGGTATTATTCATCCTCATTGTTTGATTTTAATACCAACACAATACTTTCACTGGACAGTTTTCTATGTTTGACTGAGACTCTTGAGTGTTCAAGCAAAATGTGATCATGTGGTAGAAATAAATGTATAAACTAGTTTTCCATTTCATTTCTGGAGTCTTTAGCACAGATATAGAGAGGGAAGGACAGAAAAGATACATTTAAATTGAGCAACACTATATACCAGCCGTCTCCAACTTCATGGCCTCAAGATGAGTTGGACATTTTCAGAATTGCCAGTCAGATGGCTTGGTTGAGTGGAATTTGTGATCTAACCATTCTGGGACGGTACCACAACTATATTTTTTTGTACTTCTTAGCAGTGGTTAAACATCTTATCATAGATGCTGATAAATGGACAATACCTGTGAAGATGAATGTATCTGTTTTTTCTACACTAGGAGTCTTGAAAATAAGTTCTTTATCCATTGTCAGCATTTCTAGATGAGATACATCCCAAGCCAACTGCAGATTCCTTTTTGCATTCTCTGGTATATTAAAAGGGCCTGCATCCTGAAATGATTCTTCTGTTTGTTTGACCTTTATTTAGATCAGCTGTAATAAAGAGGCACCTGAAAAAGGTTTCCATTCCATTGGCATTTGATCGTCTGTGGTGAAAATCTCCTTCTATGTCCTTATTAATAAAAGATCATTACCCTTGTTATGTATAACACTTCTTTAAAAAAAAAGACAACTTCTAAATGGGCAGGGGAAGGGATTCTTAGAGCATCAGAATATACAGATCCATTGAAGGGGTTCCCTACAATTGCCTTGGTTCCTTTTAATACTGATTTTATTGAGATGTTCCCCAGAATAGGCATTTTTACAGACATAAATTGGACCTAAAGCTAAAATTTAGCTAAGAAATATTAGAGATCCTTCCAGTAGTCAACAATAAAGTGCTAGCGCAGCCCTGTAGTTCCTCTCATCAAAACAATAGGAGTCCCTTCTCTAATCCAAATTGATTAGACATCATTCTCATCTAAAAATCTAGACAGGGATTCAAACTTTGCTAAGGCCAGAATGGCTTGGATATGTATTATTTACTCACCAGTGAAGGTGCTTCTATATTCCTGTTCTTTCCGTGAATGATTGAGATACTGCATTGTGGTTTCATGAATGTTGTATTGTCTTTATTTGAAAAAATAAAACAATTGCAGATACCACAGACATCTCATTTATTCTGAAAAGTGAGGGGAAGTCTGGGGGGAGAAGACTTGCTACATGAAGCATCAGCTACTATCTGGTTTTCTCTCTCATACACCCTCCTAGATGAAATAAGGGCCTTTGTCAAGGAGGCAAGAAGTGTCACCTAGGATGTCCCAAAGAACTGAAGAAGCTTCTTGGATGAAAAGCATCTTTGAGACAACCATGACCTGGATGATTGGAATCTCCATAGATATGTTACCCAGGATGAAAATTAGAATAAAAATTCAGCATAGTGGTTATTCTATGTTGGCAAATTCCCCTTTCTGTGAAGGAAAATGCTTGACATACATGCATACTTTATGCGCAACTTGGAGTCAGCATTTAATGCTAAAAATCACAAATTCAACTTCAAGATCCTACCAAGTATAAAAAGTTAAAGATTCGCCAACCTGCCTTACAACCTGCTTCAGTAGTTTCTCAGAGGAATTGTGGCTTTAGGAAAGGTGGGGGGGGGGGGATAATGCAATTTAACCATAAAATTTGGCTCACAATATTGATATTCCTGGATATTAAACCATTTTGACTTCAGGAACAAACAATAAGAACATCAACTCTAATTGTCTAATTGCCATAGATCCAGAATTATGACCACATTGTTCCAAAAATCTCTGACCACATTGTTCCACAGCACACCTGGCTTAACCAAATGCATGAATATTGAAGCAGCCCAGATTATGGATCTCATAACCTCTGCCTAACCATATGCTTCCAATTTGATGGATAAACTTACCAGCAAATTAAAGGCATATCTCTGGGATCACCGCTTTCAGGATTTATAGTGGAGATCATTATGCAACATCTAAAAGTCACAGCACTTCCACAAATATAACCCAAAATATAGATCAGATATGTAGATGACACCTTCACCGTAATAAAAAAGGATCAATTAGCAAACACTCAAAGAATCATCAACATGTTCAAAGGAATGCAGTTTACCAGAAAAGAAGAAAGCAATAACTCACTTCGCTTCCTGGACATCCTGATCAGCAGAGACCACAATGGCAAACTAGAAACACAAGCGTACAGAAAAACCAACACCATCCAAGTGTTCCACTGCAACCTCCCACAAGAGAAGCTGTATAAGAACTTTATTTCAATGAGCACAAACTCTTTGCAGCAACCCTGAACAGCAGAAAAAGGAAAAAGAGCACCTATAAAACATATTCCAACAAAATGGATATCCACACAACTTTATCAGAAAGTGCCTGACCACTCAACCCAGTACAGCACAACCAATCCAGGCCCTAAAAACTGTGCCACTCAACCAAACTCCCTAAGTCAGCCTAAAAGAATACCATGATCAATGCTATTAAAAGCCACCAAGAGGTCAAGAAGAACAAAGATGGATGGACCGCCTCCATCCTATTCCTCTTAGAGATCATTTATGAGTGGCACCAATACAGTTTTGGTCCCATATTTGAGCTGGAAAACTGACTGAAAAGGTTTCAGACAATCCCTTTCCTCCTCTGTAGATGCGATATGTGCCAGATTTCATCTTCCCTTTACTGAACAACTTTCAAACTTGCCAGCAAAACCCCTTGTAAGCTAAGTCTAGAAGTTCATCTTTCTTCCGCAACCATTTTCCACTCACAACAGGTCCTTCTACATTTTGTGTCTCCACGTTCAATAAAGGAATCAGTTGGAAGACTTGGAACCCTTATTCTAACAACCATTTATTTCTAGCCATTTATTTATTTATTTATTTCTCAACCTCAGTGATTGTAAGGCCTAGGAACTTCAAGTCCCAGAATAATAAATCCATTATTACTTTGCAAGCTTCAGTTTTCCATTTTATTGCCTGTAGAGGCCAGACAAGACTTAAAGGTGACATTGGACCATTTCTCCGGGATGGCATAGGGACTCCTGCTTTGAGCAGGGGTTGGACTAGATGACCTCCAAGGATCACTGCAGCCCCGGATTCTCTGACTGTGCAAAAAAACTGGGAGGGGGTGTTGGTTCCCCTCCCCCCAATGAGGTGGTAAAACAAAATTCCCCACCTCTGCCTTCAAATGTCTTTCCTTTCTACTATCTGCCTGCCTGCCTGCCTGCCTGCCCACTCAAAGGTTTCCAAAGGTTAGCCACTATAGACTGAGGTCACAAAATGGAAGACACTGGGTCTTTGCACACTTTAGCTGCCTGCCTTGCCTCCTGTAGGGGCAATCTACTGTCTAGCTTTTAAGCCCTAGCTGGCCACCGCAGGTAGTAGAAAAGGCAGCTAAACTGTGCAAAGACCCAGTGTCCTCCATTTTGTGAACTTTGGAGAGCTTTGGATGGGCAAGCTGGCCAAAGGAGAGAGATTGGAAGGCAGAGGTGGGCGGTTTAGTTTTACCACCTCATTGGGGGGAGACCAACATCCCCTCCCAGTTTTTCAATGTCCGCTGTTTTGTAACCCAACTCTGTTTTTGGAGAGGATTCTTTCCCCCCCATTTCAAGGAAAAAAGCTGCAGGAAGATCTTCCTCTCCCCTCCCCTCTTCTCAAGGAAGGTTTTCCAAAGAGATTAGAGGGCAGAGGCCGGGAGTTCGGGTTTATCACCTAAATGGGGAGGGGGAGAAAGACTCTCCCAGTCACAGAGAATCCCAGGGCCGGAAAGGAACCTAGTCCAACTTCTGCTCAAGCAGGAGATCCATTCTGAAGGTTTCCCTCTGGGACTTTCGATCTGCTTCTTCCTATCACAGAGTGTGTGCAGCTCCCTTTTTTGTAGGTAAAAGAATGAGGAAAGGCCTGCAGTTTGGGAAAATAAAATCCTCTTTTAATTCAGAGTATCCAAGAAACTCTGGATTAGGGAAATAAAATTTTTGGAGAAAGTAATACTTTGATTTTATGCCGAAAAAGCCCTAGATTGTAGTAATAAGCAGTTCTAGATAATATTTTTAAACTTCTTCACACTACTAACAGCAACCTGGACTAGACTGCCCTTCTGGCATGTCACAAGCCAATGCCCTTATATGCGTGTGCGTGTATGCACCTAATACAGTATATACTAGCTCCCCCCATCCAGCTATGATGACTCCCAGATAAGAGAATGTCGTCATGTATCTCACATGATCGAGTAAATGAGAGAGGAAGATGAGAGGTGCAAATTTACCAAATGGATCATGATACATCTGGCATCACTGGATTGGTTAGTATAATCACTGACATCCATAAATTTATCATGAATCATCATATGCAGTTCATGTTCAAACAGTATATGGCAGCATGATGTCAACAGGAGGACCTTTCTTCAATATCTAGAATTTCCTCTGGGTTGATATTTGGGGTGGGATGATACCATCTAAATTGTGTCTATCCCAGCCTCATAAGTGACTCTTCACAAATAAGATTCCACTTTGTGTGTAAACTCATGCATGTGATATAATTTGTGCGCTTTGTGTACTTTTAGTAAGCCATATTTATCAGATTTATCCAGGGTTCCACCTCACAGGTGGCACCCAACAATCAAAACCAACAGGAGTAAAACACAATAAAAATACAAAGAAATGCACTGAGATACAACCATATTAAAACCACAATTGAAAGATCAATTCAAGACAAAACATAATGACATTCAGAGGGTGAACACAACCAGATAGCCCATTGTATACAAGCCTTCAAAAGGCTCCCTTCTACTCCTGGACTCCCAGGCAGAATGACACAGCCCCGGTCCAGGTCCTTCCCAAAGGCCAGAAGACTGGTGCTGGATTGCCAAGGATGAGGGCAGTGACCGGGTGTCCAGGAAATGGGTCCTTCTGGATTCTGACACAATAAGCACATCAGCAAATAAGAGATCTTATGTTTCAGTATTCCTTCAAGTAAGTTAAAGAAAAACATAAAAGCACAGCCTAAAAAGCATATAGCTCAAGCAAGATGATACCCAATCTCCCTTAAACTGTCATAATAACACGAACAGGGAGACCTGAAAGGCTTGTCAGTTTCCAGAGGACCCAGTGCTAAGCTTGATGCAGAAGCTCCAAGGTCAAATAAAATTCAGGGATTTCATCCCAGTCTGGACTCAGGATCTCCTGCCTGTTTCCAGGACGACTCAACTGTGTGAATCGAGCTTGTAACCACGTGGGCCCTGGTTATGAGACAATCACAAATGCCTGGAAACTATATAGAAAAGCTTAGGCTAATGTCAACAATCTTGGTGTTCACATTTCTCTCTCCCACCCCCCATTTCTACAGTAAAAGTGAGAAACAAGCAATTTAGCTCAGAAGGAGCTCTAGAGCTCTGGAATCTTCTTAGTGTGCAGAAGAAATCAAAATAGGTCATTAAACTCTTTGAACTAAGAATGGTTTTGTGCAATTGTTTCTACAAGGGCCAATCTAAGTTCTGGGTGTGGGGGATGAAGTTCCAAAGGGACACAGAGTGTATTGTAGTCTATTAGAGTGAATGGGGAGGTATGGGGGGAGCAACCAAAGAACAGACCCGCCCACACCTAACCTTCTTTACATCTTCCTTCCTTCTCCCCATCAGTTGGGCACTTTTAGTGAAATAGATTTTCTAATTCTGGACCAAAAAGACTTTGGAATCTGAACTTTCCGTAAATTACGTAATGAACAGTATCTCCCTTTCCCAGTTACCCCATCTGCCTAAAATGTTCAATTTATTCACAAAGGAAAACTCAAAGGAAATGAAATGAAGTAAGTCAGTTATATGAAAGAAAAGATGTAGGCTAGAGGAACTAAAATAGAAAACAGAGGAAGGGGAGATGGTGAATTGAGGGGAGCTGAGTAATCCACTTGATCCTCTTAACCTTGAACAGAGATGTTGAAAGATCATACCTAGCATTTGCAACAAACTACTGCGTTATTTATAGTTCTAGAATAGGAAGATAGTTATGCATCACTTCCCTTCTATTTGTTTTCTCATCATGCCTTCCTTCCCTCTCTTCTCCCTCTCTCTCTTCCCATCTCCCCAAGTCATTTAGTAGTTTAAAGACATTGTGTTCGCTTTGGAGCACTGCAGGGCCTTCACTCTAGTTTTCACCTTCCATTTTCCTTCTCTCATTCAACAATCTTTGTCTGAGACATATGAGAATTCTCAGGATGTCTTTTTTAGTGTGTAATGCTTCATATTCAAAAGTGTGGGAATATGAAGGTGCACCGTAGCATCTATCCACAGCTAGATACAAGATTATGATATAATAGAAAATGTCATGAAACCTTAATTGTGCTGACTTTGGATTGTATGGATATTCTTCAACAGGACTTATTAAGCAAAGGGTCCTGCTAAGGAAACTCCTTTGAAAGGATGACCCAGAAGGTCACAGGTCATCTATTAGATATTTCAAATTGTTAAACAACAGCAGAGATCCAGCCCATCCTTATTTGCTCAGAATGTTTTCTCCTACGCCATTGGCCTTTTACATCTTTTTTTTTTTTTTGAAGGGGGCAGGTTGGATGGAGGGCAGCAGGAAATCTCACTTCTAAAGCACTGAGATACCTTCACCCACCCCGTATTTTCTAAAAATGTTCATTTAGACTTATAGAAGCCCTCATGGATAAAGCTGACAAAGGCTGGCACTCTGGCACACCAAATCCCAATTATGTTGTTGCTTCTGATGCTTGG
Source organism: Oxyrhabdium leporinum (assembly GCA_032468155.1). NCBI lineage: Eukaryota > Metazoa > Chordata > Lepidosauria > Squamata > Cyclocoridae > Oxyrhabdium > Oxyrhabdium leporinum. The sequence continues at coordinate 45,085 of JANHFL010001933.1, read as the reverse complement.
TTTTTCAATCCAAATCAGATGGCGGACACTGTAAAATTGTAGTTGCCAATCTGCAACTTAAACATAGATGATTATAGGAATTATCGTTATCTTCTAGCTGTCAACCATCTGAGGATGGAGAGCAACTATAGAGCATCAAAATAGACATTGAGATATCTCCAAGAACAGGTAGGAGAAAATACTTGTTCACGGGCCACATTAAGTGCTATGGTCACACATGTGTGATGTTTGTCCTCAGTTGCCATTATAGGTTTTTGTTCTATGCTGTATTTTTGAAATACTTTTTTAGCTTCTGTTAGCTACCCATGAAAGTCTGATTCGTTGGTTGTCATTTTATATTCTAAGTTTTGCAAGGAAATTGACTAAGTCCGTGTTTTTGTAGTTGAAATTAAGGCCTTTTCTGAAAATGGCTTTTTCGTCTCCAGATAATGGTCTACTGGACAAGTTTTTTGATCCATGAATTTGAATTGTCATCTTGCTGTTAACTTTTATGGTACTTTGTCATACCACAGATAGGCATGCAACCCAAATCTCAAATCACAACCTTCAAGGTTTAACAGCCTTTAATTTTTTAAAGTTATTCAATATTTTAACCATACCAGACAACAAGCATTGTAATATAATTTAAGATCCGGCCAACCCATACCCCCTCTATCTTTAGAATCTTGTAGCAGCTTATATCTAATTTTGGTTTTTTATTTTGCCAAATAAATATAGATATATCTTTCTGCCACTACTTAAAAGAAGAATATCCAATCAATATTGGTATAGTCTGAAATAGAAATGACATTCTAGATAGTACATTCATTTTAATTACTGAAATTGTTCCCATTAATAACAAATCTATTTTTTGCCATCTATTTAAATCCATTTTATGTTCTTCCATATTTTATCATAATTATTTTTGTAAAGCTTAGAATTTTTCTCAGAGTCACCCCCCCCCAAACTCTGTACCTTTTTCACAACTTTAAAACCAGTTTTAAATTCAAATTTCTTCTGACCTTTCACATTTATGTTCTTAATCAGAATTGTTATTTTTAATTTACTTATTTTTAAACCTGCCATTTCTCCAAACATTCTGATCTTCCTTGTGACATATTCAATGTTTTCTAGTTGGTCTTGCACAATCAATACCAAATGCTCAGCCAATACATGTAGCTTATAATTGTGAGCTTTAAGTTGTGGTCCTTTTGCTCTGTTATCTTGTCTCACATCTCTCTTTAACCTTTCCAACACTAGAATAAATAGTAAAGGAGATAAAGGATACCCCTGGCTTGTTCCTTTCTGGATTTCACATGGTTTTGTCAAATCCACATTCACCATAATCCAAGCTTTCTGAAGTGTATAGATGGACTTCAGATCCTGTATAAAGCCAGATCCAAAGTCCATCTTTTCTACTACTTTAAACATAAAGGCCCAGTCACCAACCTTCAAGTCATTGCCACATGCTGCCAAAAAAACACGCCACTCTTTGGAGAGAAGCCAAAGCATGCAATCTTCACCTGCAGTCATCCCTTCAACCTCTCAGGCACAAAAGACACACCATGCTCTGCCGCCAATCAAATGCCCCTCCCCCCACATCTTCTCAACTTCCAACACTTCGCATTTAGAGAAACATGCTTTCTTTTAATAATGTCATCAAATCACAAACACCTCCAAACATGGCAGAGATATATAAATAATGGGAGGAAGTGGGGGCTGCTAAATCTCTTGGTGGGACCTGTTTTACAGGAGAGAGACTGCTATGGAAAAGGTGTGCCAGCTTGATCTCACTGAATGACAACATTGAAAGGAGAGGACCTGGAGGCATCCACCCAGCTGGCTTGGTGAGACGGGCAACTACGCTCAGAGAGAAGTGGTCCTGGTCCTGTCCTGTTCATAGCCTCCACAGTGCTGGGGAGCCGGTTCCTCTCCATCTGGACCCTCATGGCCTCTGGGCACTGGGTGATCCCCTGAATGACATTGCCAACTGACCTGGCGTGGTAATGGAAGACTGTGTGGGGTGTCTCAGGGGCTGGTGTCTTGCTGCTCCTTTTTTATATGTCTTTAATATGAAGCTACCAGGATCATGTGATACTGTACCTCACCTTGTTCGCCAAATGATCTTACCCAATAGTTTCGGCCACTAAAAAGGAGCATTGAGGGATCCTGGTTGGTCAAGCAATCCTATTCATATTCCTACAGTGTGCCTGGAGGCTGTGAAGGTCTGGATGGAGAGGAACCAAGTCCACCTCAACTGGAACAAAAGGCAGGTTCTGGAGAGCTGTCATCTTTTATATCTTCCCACAAGGCAGACAAAACCTCTCTTCTCCAGATGTTACTGTCTATAGTTGGGGAATGAAGACGGGCTAGGTAGCTTCAAAGGAACATTGCCTCTCCTTGCAAATCCTGCTAAATCTAAGAAATTTTAGAATGGTGTCATTAGGGAAAAATTTAAATAAACCACTATGGTTAAAAGAGAGTTCAGATCAACTGTGATGCAGTCAAGGTATTGGATGAGTAACAGGGAGCAATTCAAGTACACCATGGAAGGTCCATGGCCGACTTCATGACACTTTTTCATCCTTTCATCTCACACAGTGAATGAATGGGGGGAAAAGAAGAACAATGACTCCATCCAGTAACTTGAGCTCCTAAACCATGAAGATATATTAATCTAATAATAAGTGAAGACTTAATGTTGTAATGTCATTTTGATTCTCTGGAGAAACAGTGGGAAAAGAGGGTGTTTCAAGGAAAGTTTGTTGATTTTGTCAATCCTAGGAAATTCCTGCCTTCTCTTCCCATTCTCACACAAACACGCATATACATAAACATATGCTAAATTTTTAATTCTGATTCAGCAATTGAATTTGTAGGTGTCTCAGGAATCTTGAAGGGTGATGAGATAATAGAGACACAAAGGAATATTTCCTGGGGTATTCCTAATGTTGGTTCTCATATCAACTCAACTAAAACAGACCTCCAGAGATTACATCATGTGCTTTTTATTGGAAAGCTTTGCAGAGTGAGAAATGTGGATAACATGAAGGAACATTTTATTATGCTTGGTGAACATGCAAAAATGATTTTAAAAATCTTGGATTCAAATAGACACATTGATACAGTGGATTTTAAAGATATTCAATTGAAGCCAAAACGTTCCTTTTAGAATTGATGGGTAAACAGTTAAAAACTGCCATGGAAGATTATTTTAACATATGATTATTATGGCGAGGTTACCATATGCACAAAGATGAAAAAATTAGGCACTACCCACCACAGTGGAATGGCTGGTGAAATGGACAGAACTTGCTCAGAGGGACGAACAGACTTCTTTCTTTAGAATAAGGACAATGCATACTTTTATTGGTAACTGGAACACCCAATGGAATTTTTGCATAAAAATGAAAAACATGAACTTGTACTTTATTTTTTTTATGATTGACTGTGAGTCAAGCCTCCCAATCTAGGAATGGTGCAACTAGGACACAACACTAAAGCTCTTCAAAGGGTCTCTTAGCAATGACTGCCACCTGCTCCTTAAGAAAGAGTTGTGAAACTAGGAGGACTCTTGATATTTTGGACTTTGGACATGGCTTTTTGGAAAACTTGTACCTGGATTTTGGCTTGATGATTTGGGTTTGGACTGTGGGCTTCCTGGTGGACCTGGAATTTGGTGGGGAAAGCCTAATGGACTTGTGCTATACTCCGTGAAGGAGCGCTGGACTCATCTGGAGGAATTTCATTAGTTCCTGTGGGGGGTGATCCTGGGGAACACTAATTGAGTTGGCAAAGTATCAATAAAGACTGCAACTTTTGAATGTGTGAGTGTGTGTAAAGCGGGACAGCACAGCTGAGAAAGTAGGAAGGATACTAGGAAGATGCAGCCAGGATATAGACTAGAAAAAAAATACAGTGGGGTCCTTGGTGCTCTCTGACCTTTGGTTATTTTCTTGCAGATGTTTCATTATCAAATGTGATGACTTCAGGATCACACTCTTTTGTGAGTAGGATTTCTTTGCAAATATTATTTTTAAGAAGATAAGAATAGGATTTTTGGATCATGCCAGGGCCCATCTTCATCTCCCAATGATTACCCAGGTACCTCTGGAGTATCCACAAGCAGAAGATGGAGATGTATGAATTATTAAAACTTCTGACTGGGTGTTTATGCCCAATATCATCCTCCTTCTTCACACCACATCCATGAACACTCAGTCATTCCAATCTCTGGGAATTATTTTCTAGAAATCTTATAGGACTATATTTTAGTTCCTGTCTTGGTTCATTTCTATAAAATAATTTAGTTATCCATTTGGATACTCCAGATTATTTTCTTCCCAATTTAGCTAGCAGATGTGTCTCTATTTTTTTTATGCTGCTGATTGTTGCAATCTTGAGTTAAATACTGCAAAGAAACCCAATTACAGATAAACTATGATACAACTAAAATCATGGCAAGTTATTTTCCCTAAGTTATTTCTGGCATATTCACAGGGTTACACAAATGCCAGTTTTGAAATAAATGAGTATGGCATTTCAGGTCTCAGATAGGCTAAGAGCACAGGATAGATATGATGCCTTGGCTGCTCAAAATAACTCAGTGGCCATCTTCCAGTTCTACTGGACAAGGATAGGGGACACTATCTTCCAGCTACCCTTAAATTATTTCAACCAAAACTGTTGGCCCAGTCATGTATGAAGAACAGCTTGAGAATTGAAATTCCTCTGCCTCACATTTCTATGTTTCTTCTAGTTGTAAGCTGCTCCTTTGTATTCAGATCTGGCCTCAAAATGATAATGTAGCATTTGGGGATGAAGATGCAGCCCAGCAGCCCAGCACTGGAAGCCAAAATGGAGAAGATCTGAACAGCCACCATGTATTTCCCTTTGGTGCTCAGATAGGTGGGCACAAAAGTCACCCAGACACTGCAGAAGACCAGCATGCTGAAGGTGATCAGCTTGGCTTCGTTGAAGGCCCCAGGCAGATTCCTGGCTAGGAAAGCCACTGTGAAGCAGATGGCAGCCAGGAAGCCCATGTAACTGAGGGTGATATAGAACATGACAACAGTCCCTTGATTGCATTGCAGGATGATCTCCCCAGGCTGGGAGTGGAGGTCAAATTCAGGAAACGGGGGAGAAACTCCAAGCCAGATGGAGCAGATGACAATTTGGACAGCAGAACAAGAAAGGATGATGGAGTTGGCTAAGCTCTTTCCCAACCATCTCTTCACTCGGTTTCCTGGTTTTGTTGCCAGGAAAGCCAGCACCACCATGATCGTTTTGGCAAAAAGAGAAGAAATGGAAACTGAGAATATGATGCTGAAAACTGTTTGTTGGAGAAGGCAGGTGGCTTTCCTTGGTTGGCCAATAAAGAGAAAAGGAGACAAGAAGCAAAACAGAAGGGACACCAGGAGGATGTAGGAAAGATCCCGGTTGTTGGCTTTGACAATGGGGGTTTCTAGATATTTCAGAAATATGATTAAAACAAGGCCTGTAGTTAGGCACAAGAGAAGGGCAAAAGAGAGCAGGATGATGCCCACATGTTCTTCATAAGACAGGAAAGTTATGACTTTGGGGATACATTGATCTTGGTCCTCATTTGGATATTTATCATCCAGACACTTAGTGCATTTTTCTGTATCTGAGAAAAACAAAAAGCAATATTTCTTTAACACTCTGTCCTTTTTCTTTTTCAAGAGATACCTTCTCAGGACTACAACATTTTCCAAGAAGTATTTCTTAACAATTTCACACAATAAATAACATCAGTTTGTGTGTGTGTATAACATGAAATTTGTGGAAAGTCCTAGTACATTAAATATTTCCTGTGTAATGTGCAGAATCTTTATAGGAACATAGATTATTGGAGGTAAATAATGAATCAGATAATCTTTCTGGGCACACTTCCTGAGTTCTGCCACATGGCACTTCTTAATATACTAAAGTCGAACGATTCCTATCTCATAATATTTAGTTGCTGGCAAAGAAATTGTGTTAATTCCCCCATAACTGTCCGCACCACCTCGTTATGGACCAATTACACCTTCTCAGGGAGCCTCAAGGGGAGGCCCATGTAGAATACATCAAAATAATCCTTTCAGGATTAGGTGGTGGACCTAAGACAATTCCTCAAATTTCAAAGATCTCGGATCTTCCTAGAAAGATAAAAGTGGCAGGAAAGTTCCAAGTATTAATAAAACTTGCCCATTCTTACACCATTCTACCTCTTCCCCTCCAAAGGGTGACTAAGGCATCGGTGAGTAACAACAAAAACAGTTAAGAAGTGGAAGGCACAGTACTGATGATACAAAGGAATGTGAACTGGATTAAAATGACTGAGATGTTCTTAGAAAGGTAAACATAGAAGGACAAATTCAAACTAATAAACATAAGAATTTCTCTATGGCAATGGTAAAGCTAGCCCAATCTGCCTTACCTTCCTATCTCTTTCTAGCCCCTCCTTCAGGATCTTTTGGTTATCCTTCCCTTCAGATAAGAAATTTTGCATTTTGAAACAAACAAGAAAATAGGTAACCTTCAATGTGTCTTTCAACATGTCGTTTCATCAAAATGATCTGGATAAATCCATTTCCACAAGGTCTTACTTTTCTCCAAAGTCACCCACCTTTCTGAGTCGAGATGGTCCCCTCTGGACAAGGAACACAGTCATAGCAGCAAACTGGCTCTTCTTCTGGAGCCCGCTTGACAAATCCAGGTTGACAATTTTCTACACATTTGGACTGAGGCAGAGACTAACAGAAAAAATGGTAATGCCCACTAGGCTCAAGGTTGACTCAGCCTTCCATCCTTCCGAGGTAGGTAAAATGAGGACCCGGATTGTGGGGGCAAT
>JANHFL010001933.1:10178-20281 GCA_032468155.1 Oxyrhabdium leporinum | reverse complement strand
AGGTTAAGATTAGATTTTGAAAAAGGATGTTACTAGGTATGCTTAAAAATAATGATATTACTATTAGAATGATGTAACAAATATTAAATAAATGAAAAAAATGATTGGATGTACTAAAGATTAAAATAGACTTAAAAATTAGAAATGGGGGGAATATTGTTATACATATTTTTATATAATACTATCAAAGTGAAGATTAGATATTAAGATCAGATCTTGAAAAAGGATATTAGATAAGGTCCAAAATAACATTATTATCAATAAGATGAAGTAATGAATATTGAAAAAATGAAGGATTATGTAAGTTTGATAATTGTAGTAATTTCTATTTGCATTAGTATTTTTTTCTTATATCAGAATTAACGATACTCAGCCACCACACTGTCCATGCAATGATATGTATGCTTTAAAAAAAAAAAAACTTTACAGAAAAACAACAACAAGAGAGCTGTGTCAGATTTCTAGGGGAGAGGAGGCAACACAAAGAATGAAAGAATTGGCAAGGTTTACAATATTCAAAAATGAACAGCAAAAAAGAATTAATTTACTGATTTTCAAAAACAATGCTTATTTAGTTGATTTATTTATTAAATTTATATGTCATCAGTCTCAGTATCCAAAGGAACTCTCTCTATGTGTGTAGGAAAGTTATCACCACAGACCAAAGTCGAAACTTCCTTTCTGAGCAAAGAGAGTTGAATGATTCCTTTAAACATAGGTCCTTAAAGATACAAATTTTGTGCTAGTGTGGAATGCAACACAATTGCTTTTTGGCTTTTACAAAACATGCCACTATTATCATCATAATAAGTTGAGCTTTACTATGAAATCTCTTAATCTTACCTGTCTGTCTTTCTACTTCAATGGCTATTCTCTGCCATTAAGTTGAAAATACAGCATCTTTTATTTGTTTCTGCAAGCACAACTAATCCCATTACATTGGAAAAGTTGTTTTCAGAGCTCTTACCCTAAGTTTAGGTGGGATATCTGAGTTCAGAAATAGTTTGGTGATTGTGGTCACTTTGTTCTTCAAGAAGGCAATATCCCTCTCTGTATAGAACCCAAGAGAAGCCAGCATGACCACAGTGTCAGACAGATGAAGAAACCTGTGATAGTAATAAATAGAAAAAAAGGCAAGACAGATGAAATGGGAAATACAAAAGCCCTCCCTTGATGAAATTGGAGGCAAGACCACATCACAGTTGATATCATCTGCACCTGGGTTGGCAATGCAGCAAATAACAGGCCAATATTTGGGTCCAGTGGATATTTCTTCCTGTGGCCCATTCCCATGCTAAAAGCTGTCATGTTAATTCAGCACCAGCCTAATAAAAGTCTCTGTGACTGTCACAGATTGCTATGATGAACTAAGAGGATGAGAACTTATTGGTCAATTCTCCAATCCAAACAAGATATATCAGATATTCATACAAGGCCTTACAACAGGATACCTGATGAGTGTGACTGAAGAATTGCACCAGACACAATGAATGGGGGTAAATATTATTGATCTCAGAATATAAGAAGCATGAATGATATCGCAAGCAATATAGCATGGGGTGACTTACCTCTCCATTTCTAGATAAAAATAGAGATCATTCACCAAGAAGTTGACTGAGATGATGCGGCCACCAGGTAGCTTACGCTTCACCTGTTGCAATTCAGGTTCTTCTGATGGTCCAGAACTTAGGCCAGAACGCCCACTAACTCCACTCTGACTTGCGGGCTTTGTTTGAGTTGGATTCTGTATATCTGGAGAGAAAGAGAGGAAGCATCTTCCACAAAAATCCATACACGATGAGAGGTATAAAAATAATTCAGTTCAATAATCTTCAACATTGGCTTCACTATGGCTTTGGTCTTACTATTAGAATGTTTTTCCTAGCTTCCAGTTGCAATTCGTCTCCCTGTAAGGGGAAGACTCAACCAAAATGCCACTTGAGTGGAACCATTCCACACTATGCAGAGGGCTGGTTGCTGAAGATGTTTGGGTTAGGGCTGTCAAACTCCTGGCCCATGGGCCGGATGCATCATGAGATGCCCACACCCATGCCCAGTTTAGCAAAGGGGGAAAAAGTCCCGATACATCACGTGACGCCACCATGACAATATGAGTTTGACACCCCTGGGTTAGAGTAATGAAGAAGCAAGGAAATAAGTATGTGTGTTTAAAAAAAACCCTCAAAACTCTCAAACTTCATTTCATTCCCGGTATCTAAGTTAGTTCCTTTCAGTCGGAACCAACTGATGCCTTTCCTCCATTTCCTGGTTTTGAAATAAACCATAGCATAAAAGACTCCTTCTCCTGAAAAAATACACCAATGTGTGGAAACTGAGAGATTTAGGACTCACTTTCCTTGTCGTTCTTCACCTCCTTGAGGAGAAAGTTCTCAAAGCGTTTGCGCTGTCCCACATAACTCATCGCCTTTCGGAACTTGCAGACTCTCTTGATGAAGGCGGTAAGAATACACCAGCATCTTTTCTAGAAAAGAAACCATTGTTTGCAATGCTTAGTTAGCACAGGGCAGCCTGATCGCTGACCTTGTTAATTCTCACAGGTGAAATGTGAAAAACTAGAATAGAAGACAAAGAATTGGAGAACATCACAAAAGTATCAAGATCTGAAAATTGAAATTGAAAGATTATGGCATAAACTGGCCATGGCTATCAGCACACAGGCTACCATATCAAAACATCTAGTATAGCTCTTAGAAAATCTGCCCATTGACAAAATTTCCATCTGTCAATTGCAATGGACCCCCACTGTTTGGATCTATACATATACTATACATATTAATTACAACTTCCTAGGTTCTTGGGAAGAACTCGATATATATGAAGGCCAACATCAGTTAAAGAACTAGCAACTGTGTTGGCTATATAATAATAATAATAATACCAAATCAAAATAAAACAAAGCAGGGGGCTCCACAGTCACTGTGACCATAGGATCTGGAAAAACGACCTGATCTTCAGCAAATGTTTGAATGGCTGAAAGATGGGAGTCACACAAATCTCTGGAGGAAGATTATTCCAGAGGGGTTTTTTTTCTCTTACTGTTTGCTTTCTGGTTATTGTTCATGGAGTATAAGATTTGAGGATTGACACTTCCAGCAGATAAAAACTGAGAAAAAGATACCTAGTTATTTAAAGCCCCCATATTATTTCAGACTCTGGACACAGCGTCTCACTTGATTAGGAAAATGTCAGGTCAGAATAAGGTCATCTCTTTTATTCAACTGATTCTCCAAGACAAAACAGAAGTTCATTACTGCAGACAAGCTTTGTTTATTGAATGCAATGCTCTGCATCCTGGTTTCCCCTGAACCTTCAAAGCTTGGAATAGCTTTTTAAATAAGAATCAAGGCAACTAAATCAGCTGTTTATGAGTTTGTAATTTCAGATTGGGTCTGAATATAAGACAGAAGAATGTAAACAGAAATCCCTCCTCTACAATCATCAATCCCTATGGAAGGTATGAATCCAATCCCTTCCCACCACTACTCCTTAAACCATCAGCCACCTGCTTGGTTGTCAATGAAGAATCCTTCTTTGTCTTCCAACCAGTTGAAACAATGGCAATATCACTATCAGGATATAGACCTTGGTACATATTAAACCTGCCAATAAAAAAGGAAAATCATTTTGGTAAATTATTGATCCTTGTTGCCTACTGCAATTCATTTCACTTGAAGATGTTTATAGGAGAAACTTGAGTGTAACAGCAAAGGATTCCTAAATTGTCCTACATTCTCCCACATTTTTGGGCCTGTGAAATAATTTATATTCCAGATATAAATTGGTCATATGGTAATTCACATATGGGCAGTGTATGGACACAAGGCAGATCCCACACAAAAGAGGCTAAACTCCAACTTTACTTCACCACAGAACAAAAATACAACAGGTTCCCTTTGAGGAGTACCATTTCATTGTTATCTGCATTCTTATGTCAATGCCTCTGTGGCTTTCCATATCACCACATACAGTCTTCTGACTATGGAATGGCCCAAAATGAATAATCTCCATGGCACTGTTTGGTCGTTGCTCTTTACTCACCACTTCTCTTCCAAGTTCCTCAGGACTAATATTTGAGCAGTGACCAATATGGGAACAGAGACTGTTGGTAACTTTGGAATCTCATGGATGACATATTCATCACAATGCAGCAGTTTTTCTGGATAAGACAAAGTACATACCAGACATCTGGGTGATTGTTTTGTCCCTGAGTGACTCTGGGCCACACTTAGTGGTCATATCATTATAGCATTGTATCTTTCATGCAAATCTGAAAGACCACATAATATTTTTTTTTAGTGTTGCAAAGAAGCCTGAAGAAAAGTTTGAAAGAACAAAGAGGTGCTCTTGTGTAAGATCCAAAGCACTTCTTCCCAATCTTTTTTTGAAGATTCAAAGCTCTCAGGTTGAATTCTTCTCAAATTGGCTTGAGCAAACCAGACTTGGAAGCATTTATTAGCAGCCAAGATCAGGAGGAGACCAAGAGCTTTCCGCTGAGACTTTTAAAGGCAATTCTGCCCTTTCTGCCTTTTGTCTCACAGGGCACCAAACAGAAGGCCCGTCCGGACTAGTAAGGCAGGAGCACAAGACGGGCAGAAGGTCTTGTGGCTGGCAGCATGGGGGGTAAACTTCAACAGTGAATAATCCCTGGCCTATCTCTAGCCTTGTGAGGTAGAATGAGAGAGACTTGCTTGCAGCATACCAGGTGGAATAGGGTTGAAGAAGTAAGTTCGGACACACTCGTTGATCTGCATACGCTGAATCCTAGGATCTAGCTCGTTTTTTATATCTTCTACAACCAGGCAGAAAAGGAGCGGGGCTTCTGCATCGTGCAGCCTGAGGAAGTTCCTGAAGTACTCAAAATGGAGTGAGTTCTGCATCACTTCAGAGAGAGTTCTAGGAAGGAAAGAGAGATGAGGAAGCTCAAGAGGCTGCTTTTCCATAAAGCTACACAGATGCACAATCTCAGAGATGGCGATGGAGTCCATTTAAAAACCATTTAAAAACACATAACAGTAATATCAATAAAAGATCCACGGTACAGAAACATATTACATGAGGCCTAGAAATTTGATTTCAAACAAAAGAGGATGTTTTTAAATGAAAGACGATGAACTGTTCTACAAGGGGAAGAAAATAAATACTTTTCTATGTATTAAGTATTAAATAGTATTTTTGTTACGATATGATTTGTCAATTATACAACTATTGACAAATCATATGGTAATGAAAATTATACAATTATTGACAAATCATATCGTAAACAATTACTACTTTATTAATACTCAATACACAGAAAAGTTTTTATTTTCTTCCCCTTATAGAACAGTACATGCTCTTTTGTTTAAAATCAAATTTCTAAGCCTAATGAAAAGAGTGTAGGAATTAAGACATTAGAGACATGAGGTTTAACACACACAACCTTTTGAGGACTATTTTTGAGTCAGTGCTGACAGCCTGCAACTACCTGGACATGTCCCTGCAGATTTTTTGGGGCAAGATTTCAGATGTAGCGTGCTGTTGGCTCTTTTCTAGGGCTGAGAGAGACTGACTGGCCCAAGATAACCCAGCTGGGTCTCTATTCAGTTATAAAACTGATTATAGAAGCTGGAGTTTATTTGTGCCTGGCTAAATTCTCAATGCACAAGGAGAAAATTGCCATGAGATCTCTGTAGGGAAGGAAGGAAAGAAATGTGGCAAATTAAACCATGCTTCAGAGTATTCAAATGATGCTTAAAAAAACAAACAAAGCAAAGCAACCCCTCCCCTTTGCTTCTAGGGAGCAGAGCTTCAGGGATATATATCTTTATATCCACCAGATCTTCCTTCCAGGTTTTTTTTTCCCTGAGGCTGTTTCTGGTATCTCTTATTCACAAACTTACTTCTTCATATAATCTATGTCTTACATTGCTTATCAGCTCCAATACTGCTCCTTCCTCCGGGCCATGGAGACCATGGAAGTTTGCACATTTAGCAATTTAGGAAAAATCTCCATGATATTTGCTTGCCTTGAACAGGGTGCCGAACACTGCTTTGCTTCCTTTGATGCAGAAGCAAGGAAAACATACGATTTCACATAAGCCGAATTGTTATGCCTGGTCATTTCTTGCATGTCTGACTTCAAATGGGATTGCAGATTTTCAAAGCAATAGCACAGCTTTACAATGCAATCTTACGTATATTCACTTTATTAAATTCAACAGGCCTTAGTCCTGAAAAAAAGCATGGGAGTATAGCAATAAATGCTTAAAAAACAAAAGGTGGCAAGAAGTGGTGGCCTAATAATAATATAAGGCCCTGGCACTGGTACCAATATTATATCTCCCTGCACTGGTGGGCTTCAAATAATTTAACAACTGGTTCGCCCAGGGTCAAGTTGGCTGTTGTGGGAGTCGCAGCCCATCCCCATCCTCCAGCTCTGCTGCACATGTGGGACGAGCCTCCCATGATGGCCAGCCTGACCATGGGCAAACTGGTTGCCAAAAGACTGTTTCCAAGAGTGCTTGTCTGCATGTTGTTCTCAAGGCTGTTTCAACCTTCTGGACAGCTCCTTTAAGAGGTGATGTTTCCAGGGAAATGAGAAGAGAGGGTCACCGTAGAGACAAAGAGTTGATGCTCCCGAGAGCTCATGTGGGAAAGTGAAGAATTGAGGGGAAGTGGAAGGAGGGATTCCCCCCTCCCCGAGGAGCTGTGTGCAGGGGATGTTGGTCAGTCTGCAGGCAAAAGTGAGAGGGACGAGGAATTAAGTTGGCAGCACGACTGAAGCTGGGCCCAGTGTAGGGGAAGCTGTGGGGTTAGTTTAGCCAGGCAAATTATTATCCCCACCCCACTATCAAAGTGGATCCTGGGTGCTGCACTGCTCTGCAATGGATAAACGGACAATGGAGTGATCAGCACGAAGGAAGGAGGAGGAGCAGGGAGAAGAAAGAGGGAAAGCTGCCTTCTCCTTCCCTCATGCCAGCTGCTCCATTGCCCATTTCTCCATTGCAGCGCAGTGCCCAGGATCCACTTTGATAGTGGGTGGGTGGGTAGGTAATTTAACAAACGGTTCACTTGAACTGGTGCAAACCAGCTGAATCCCACCACTGCCTCCCTGCCTCTTTGAAAAACTAGATGAACCCACCAAAACATGGTGTTGAATGAGCAACCAGCAAAGGCTAGATTAGACCTGATAACTTAATGAATTACACGAAGCTCCCATTGGTAGCAACAGAGGCATCTGTTTAAATGAAAACAACAGCTTTAGATAAAATATCTTAACCTGGAGTTTGTGAAAGAAAGGAGGAAGAAATCTACTCCCTCACTCCATCCCTAATTCCCTATTCCCTATTTCTTTCTTTCTTTTTTTCTTTCTCTCCCCTTCCTTCCTTCCTTCCTTCCTTCCTTCCTTCCAGCTGCTACTTATTGAACAAGACCTGTTTGGCTAAGAATTGGAAGGAAAGACCAGACCTTCTGGGTGTATGAGATAAATACCTGGGCTTTGAAATGGGTTTCCTAACCACAGCCTTCCTCAGGAAGGAGAAACTTGATTTGGCCCATTGGAGACTCCTTTTGGGAACCACTGGCCGAACAAACACTTCTGTAAAGAAATAACAGAACATTTCCAAGTAAGTACAAGCTCTGTTTTATCTGATTTGGGAATGGGCAAGATGCATCTTCAGATGTTGAGCATAGAAGACTTGAAACTCATATCAAATCCTCAATTCACCTGGGCATTAGGAAATATAGATTAGGATGTGCTCACACAACAAAATAAACTCCCCACTGATTGATTAATTGACATCATTATTGGACATTTTAGATGCTTCCAGCTCTTTCCTGCTGCAATTGCAGTATCAGGAGCTCTGGTGGCGCAGTGGTTAGAATGCAGTATTGTGGGCAAACTCTGCCCACAGCCTGGAGTTCAATCCTGCCAGGCTCAAAATTGACTCAGCCTTCCATCCTTCAGAGATCAGTAAAATGAGGACCCAGATTGTCGTGGGCAATATCCAAATAATGTTGACAATGTAAACCACCCAGAGAATGCAGTAAAGCAGAATTCCCCAACTTTTCTGCCTTTGCGGACTGGTGGTGGTAGGGAGAGGGGATGGATCCATATGAGTGGTGGGCACATCCGCTCGCCACTCACACAAATGGAGCATGCATGCACATGCTCACTTGTTGCTCATGAAGAGGGGATCTGTGTGCACACATGAATGCCCGCCACTTCCGCAGCCCAGTTCTGATCAGCTCAAGGACCGGTAGTGGGTGGCAGCTGGGGGTTGGGGATCCCTGCTGTAAAGCACTATGGGGCAGTATATACTGTAAATCTAAGTGCTATCTCTATTGCTATTTTATACTAACTGGACATTGCCACTTTCCAGCACCAAGTGCCCTGCAAAAGAGGCTGCATTTCCCTTTGCTGAGCAAACCGGGGTGGCTCTTGAAGGGAACACGTCCCATCTCCTGCTAGACTTACCAGCAAGGTGGGAGGATAAGCAGAGGGCACAAAATATGGGGCTGTGATTCCAAGAGACAAGCTTGGACAAGCTTGCCCAAGAGGGAAGAGATATGTTTTTAAATGGGAAGTGAGGATAGCTAACATTACCCAAGCAGCAATTGGTTCAGGCATTTCCCTTATCAGCTAATAATAACTGGCAGGTTATAAGTGGCTATCATTTCTCCACCAGCCTCACCCATTTACAAACAACTAGATTTTTCCTGTTCCTGCAGTATCTTATATCATCAGAATATCTTACTTCATTTCAATGGTGAAATCATAAAATTTGGGCAACAAGAGTCTGAAGTGCTGGTACTCTGAAAATATGATATCCTTGCAGAATCTCAAGACTGCTGCAGAAAATACAGGTAGTCCTCATTTACCGACTCCCTGATTTAGCAACGGTTTGCAGTTCTGAAAGTGATGAAAAAGTAACTATACAACCAGTCATATTTACAACTTTCACAGGTCTGTAAAGGTGAGGAAAGCTGAAGTAGGATAATAAACACAATCAGGGTTTCACTTTGTGACTGCTTTGCTTAATGATCAAGCTACTAGTCCCAATTGTGGTTGCTAAACAAAGAGTAGCTGTACTTTATTTTTAGATGCCTCCAGATGTTTTTTCTTTCCCTATTCCGAGATATTAAGGTAAAAGAAAGCCACCAGTACACTCTAATCATCTCTATTGGGATGTCTATTCCATTTTTTTTCCATACTGCTTGTGAGCCAGATTAATTCCTCTTGATTCCAGTGCTCCAATAACTCACTGCCTGATGGACATCTGTTGCAGAACTCCCTGAAGTTCTTGCTAAGAAGTTCCACAGCCATCTTAGGATTCAGCCGAGCCAGCTCCTCAAATGTCATGCCACCATAATCTGTTGTTATGGGCAGGGGGAGAAGCGGGAAGAACAAGCATGGCAGTCATTAGTGGTTTTGAACTACTCACTTGAGTTGGCTACTCAGGATTTGTTTAAGTTATGGGGAAAGAAGTTACAACTCAGATGTAACTCAATGGACCATGAAATTTCAGGTGATTTTGCATCTGGAGTCACAAGAGGTTCAAACCATGCATTTTAGTCCCTCTGATTCCATTCTTACAAACAGTTTTGCCCAACCAGGAAGCAGACTCTAATTCAATCCAGCTAGCTTTGCTCTCTGAGCTGCCTAATGCTGCCCCAGTTCCAAAGAACCAGCTCTTGTGATTCCAGAGATAAATCCCTGCAAATCTGATCTGTTTACACTTCTGAGAACTGGGTGGAAATCTACCTCCAGACATTTAAATCTAAACCCAGGTCAAACAAATAGCAGTAAAACACCTGTAGCAGCAGTCGCCTGTTTCACATAGCATGCTAAGCCAGTGGCTGACTTCCCACAACCCTTCAGCCACAAATTACCCCACCCCATTGTAGCTTAACCAAGCAGTTTTGTATATCAACCGATACATGTATGGTTCCATGTACCCCAAATATATTCTAAATTGCTAACCCTGCAAGGACTCGGATCTTGCTGTCCAACTAAACACTGCTTTTATTTTTATTTTATTTATTTATTTTCACATTTATATACCGCCCCATTCCGAAGACTCGGGGCGGTTTACAGCTTATAA
>JANHFL010001933.1:0-10078 GCA_032468155.1 Oxyrhabdium leporinum | reverse complement strand
TTATAAGCAATACTCTTACATCAGTATATTAATCCAATATACCTCAGAATATTGCCCCCACAATCCGGGTCCTTTTTTTTGCTGAGCTAACTCTGTCAATTTACCCATCTGTGGCGCAATAGGCTCCAATTCCATGAAAATAGAGCCTCCCATAGCCAGGTCCTGAATGCCCAAGAGTCTCCAGTGCTCTCGTGTCAACAGGTCGAAGTCTCTCATGCCAGCTAAGGCCTGGCTCAGATGCAAGGATTCAATGATCCTTCTGATCAGTCGCAGGTTCTCAGTTCTGTCATACGGCTCTTCTGCATTTGGTTTCTTTTCCTTGCCATTCTACGGAAGAAAATATAAATGTGCAAAGTATACCTGGTTATTCAAAGCAGTGAATGTTGGAATACTACACACTGAGAGTTGAATGCAGATCCATACAGAATTTTTTTTCCTCAGACTCTGAGATTGTACTAACGGATCTAGGCTGCAAAAGTCTCTGTGAGATAGGTAAGAGTCTCCATGAAACTCTAAATCTTTGATGCTTGCAAGTGATCATTGAAACTTTTTTTCAGCTCAGATCTTGTAGGCCTATTCTGAGAGACCTGGAGGCAGTATGTTCATTCTGAATCCTCCCCTTTCCAATGTTCTATTTGCTTTCTATAGGCTTGTAAGGTATTTTTTTAAAAAAAATACTGGTTTTTGGTCATCAAAGTCAGTACCTCAATAATCAGGAGGGCTTGGAGAAACGGAAATATCAGTCTGCTAAAACTCACTGCTTTTTGCAAACAGTGACTTGAAGGACTGCTTTGGAGTACAGCTCTGGCCTAATCCAACTGAAAGCACCATTCTTGACCTATTCTGATGGCCTTTAATTGAAACTAATTTTTAAAAGCTTGTTTCAACAGGCAACAGACCCTCATGTCACATGTTACCAAAGCAAATTCTAACATCTAACATCCATTCCTTCTGAAATCTGATAATGTTTCCAAGACTGTATGGGTACTCCTCAACTTACAACAGTTCATTTGGTGACTGTTCAAAGTTACAATGGCACTAAAAAAAGTGATTTATAACCATTTTTCACACTTACAACCGTTGTAGCAACCCCGTGGTCACATGATCAAAATTCAGACACTTGGCCATTCATTCATATTTATGAGGGTTGCAATGTTCCAGGGGTCATGGGATCACCTTTTGTGACCTTCTGACAAGCAAAGTCAATGAAGAAACCAAATTTACTTAACAACTGTGTTACTAACTTAACACTTGCAATGATTCACTTAACAACTGTGGCAAGAAAGGTCCTAAAATGCGGAGCAAAATTCACTTAACAAATGTCTCACTTAGCAACAGAAATGTTGGGCCCCATTGCGGTCATAAGTTGAGGTTTTGTTTTCCTTGTATTATATTTGCGTCCCTTACTTGTCTCTCCCTCCTGAACTAAAGATCTCCATAGGTCCCTCTTACCACATAATACAGGAACATTTTGTCATCATTCTGAAGAAACTCCTCATAGAGAAAGCTGAGTATCTAAAATGAACATAAGAACACCTCCTAGGTAAATGATTTTCTTTCAGTTTCACAATAATTAATTATTTAGCAGTAACTAGATACTGGTCCTTTCCTTATTGTTGAATACTGTTTTCTACTCCCGTTTTTTTGAGCTGGCAGTAAGTTGTGCTATCAGAAAATTTGATGCTTCCATTGCCAATCCTTATTTTGCCTCTACAGCATCTCTTCCTCCTAACTTCCTGGCAAGCAATGGGCAAAAAAGCCCAGCAGATTTTATTTACCTCGGGTCTGCCTTTGGACAATTTTGGAATAAGGGGGAGCCCTGCAGAAAGTATATGTTGCCAGAGCAGCATTTACAAATGCGCAAGAGCACATTTGTGCTATGTTATTACAAGCGGTGAAGCACCCTTTCTATCTGTTTGGCAAACCATAGGTATTGCTTGCATCATAGCCCCAAGATCTAGCAAAGCTGCTGCAAGATTAGGTTGCTTTGCCGATGAAAATAATGAAGATTATGGACTGCCCACCTTACAGATTTCCTTCTGTGCCTTCAGGACCCAGGGAATCACATGACCAGAAGGCAGGAGATTCTGCAAACTCTGGAGTGTCGTTAGTTTCAGGGGCAGATGCCAATTGTTGCTCTGCGTCAGATACAGCTCACAAATCCTTTCCCCCATCACGTGACGCAGAAGGATGTTCCCTTCACCAAGGGAGCACAACATCATGCGCAGGAAGTCCTCCAGGTCATGCCACAGATCAAGGAGATGGGTTTCTACTGCGTAGTTCCGCCGCAGCAAAAACTCCCTGAAGGGGCGTCCAGCACATTTGTCAGCCGTGAGCACCCAAGGAAGGAAGTCTAAGCATGGGGGAGATTTGACGAGAGTTTTCAGAGCAAGCATGGAAGGGAACTGCACCACAGGGGTGGAGGAGCGCAATTTGTTGAAGGTGCACTTGTCAGGGAACTCATCCAATGCAGGGGAGGTGAAGAGCTCACTTGGGTTGCTTTTGAAGTTCGGTGATTCATCGAAAGGCATTACATCTTCGGAGTCCCAGATGGGTTCTGTGTGACGTGGGCTGGGATTTGACAAGCACTTTCTGGAGCTCAGCTTCTTGGCAACAGGGCTGCCTTTATTTGATTTGGGCTTCTGGCTGCGGCCATCTTTTTTTTTCCCTTTGTGAGAAAGGCTCCTACCTCTGATCTGATCCCAGAGTTCCCTTTTGTTTTTCAAACTGTAGTAGACTTTTGTGTCCAAACTGCTTTCTCGGATGCTCATTGGAGGTAGAGCTGTTAACTTCTGCCTCCGCAGGCCAATTTGAAGTGAGCAGTCCTGATACTGCTTGAGTAGATGGAGACATTTGGGCTCATCCTCCATGCTTAATTTGCAATGAATGAAGAAGTTGGGGAGCCAGTAGCTTTCAATCTTGAATAGGGCCACTTTCTGCATGTCATGTAGGATTTCCCTTCGAGTCTGGACATGTTGCCGGTGAAAGGGAGTCTTTTTCAGAAGTGATTCTGGGAAGAGAAGAACAAACCAGAAAAAGAGGACTCAGGGATTTCCTTGTTTATGAAAGGAGGAAAAGAGTCTATCTGAATTCTTTAATTTTTTTTTATTTATTTATTTTTACATTTATATACCGCCCCATTCCGAAGACTCGGGGCGGTTTACAGCTTTATAAGCAATACTCTTACATCAGTATATTAATCCAATATACCTCAGAATAATCCAATGTCGACTTGTAGATTTCTGATATTTGGATCAGACCTAAGGACTGATCCATAACTGAGCCTAGGCAAATCTTTCTGGGAATTTTCTGGCTGAGAATTTTGCAAGTTCAGTGTGAGCATATTTGCAGGGATGCCAGTTTGAGGAAGCACAGATAATGCCATTGTTCTGCTGCAAGTATTTTCTATGCTTCTGATAGCCGAGTCTTCTTCTGTGATTTAAAATGTTAAGGAACATTTCAAGCCTATATTTGTAAAATGACTTTATGTCAAAATTATACTCATACCCCCTTCTAGATGCTAAATGGCTGGGTGTTCATATGAAACATTTAACTAGTTAAAGGCCTAAGGGGTGCATTATCCTATGTTAGTATGGTCATTATTAACCTTGGTTGGTTCTTTTGTGATTTTAAGGCTTTTGCAACCCTTGTCTGTTTCATTGGTTTATGGTTCAATATACTATGTGAACTCAGAATATGAAGCAATTCAGTAATTGGTTTAAATGTACTATGCAAGTACATCCACTGTTATTCTGGTCAGGTCTACTAAGGGTCATTGAGGGGAAATCCATTATGTTGAATAGAATCTCAGTGTTGTGAGGCAGGTGTGTATGTGTGTGTGTGTGCACGCACGCACACGCGCAGAAGTTGCTCATGCAAAGAAAAGGGAAAGCAGATGGAGATCTAAGGCTCTTTGGAAGCATGGGTTTCATCTTTGTAGGGAAGCAAGTTACTGACCTAGATAGATTTTGCTTTTCATACAATGTTCTTTGAAGAAAGCATAGCCAGCACAGTATGTAGCTAGAAAATGACAATTCTGACCACAAGATATATGTCACTTACCAACAGTTGTGTTACAGAGGGTGACAACTGTAGAACCTTCCTGCAAGTGGGTGGCCATTAGGATCTGGATCAGTGACACATAGAGATCTTGCTGGGATTCATCTGTTTCATCAATCCCAAGTATCCTTTCTGCAGCAAGCCAGAACTTGGTGAGCTCTTCTCCTGTAGAAATTAGAACATTGATTTTGCCACATCTGTAGTCCCCAACAATACAAGATACTAGCAAAATAGTTCAAGTCAGTGTTTCTTTCTTTGCTTTTTTGCTAAAAAAAAAAGGTTTACTTGTGGAAATTCTTGAATTCCCCCACTGATCTTAAGGAAATATTCCTGCAATAAAGCCAACCTCTGGGGTTGTGATATCATGGACCTCTGGTATGAGAACATGACCAGAGTTCTGTATCAATAACATGGGTGGGATAGAAATTCAATGAATGAATGAATGAATGAATGAATGAATGAATGAATGAATGAATGAATGAATGAATGAATGAATGACATAGATAGTAGTTCTATTGTCTAATCTGAGAACTTAAATAAGAAAAAAGATTCATAGTTAAAGAAACCAGGCTAGAAACCAGAAGCCCTGGGTGACTTTGGATCAGTCACTCTCTCTGAGTCTAGGTCCACTTCATAAGCATCCCCAGTGTGTGTGTGTGTGTCTCCCTCTGGATACAGTGGCTGGGCTAGGGTGACTCCTAGAGGCCAGCAAAAGACAAATCAAATCAATTTCTTCAGCCCAGATATGGTAACCCTAGACTAGGTAAAGTAGGAGTAATGCTTCCTCTCTGCTTTTATATCTATCCCATCCTGCAAATCCTTCCTCTTTCCTATTAGTAGCAGATCGTAAGATTTTTTTTTCTAGTAGCCACTGATTAGAACAGTCTTTTCCTCTTTTCCTTTTTTTTTCTTTTTTCTTTCTTTCTTTCTTTTTTTTGCACTTGTGTTTCCAAGGCATAGAATTTAGGACAGCATATGTGAAGGCTGGTATGATCACAACTAATCTGGTCATATCACCCACACCAGGTTTTGCAATGTTTTCTAAAAAGGGACAAGGCAGGCAATACTGTTCAGATCAGGGAAGGTATATTCACTCTAGCTCTGTAGCATTTCTGCAAGAACATTTAGTCATCCTATTAAATTTTAAACAGTCAAAGATTGGAACCAGAGGCCTCTTCCTATTCTTCATTCTTTGAGCTATGGTTCTCCATTGATCTGGGAGAGGAATCGTTCAACTCTCTTTAACCCTGTTTCTTTTGGAATGTGATTTCTAGTGCTGCCTTGTCTACCTGCCATTCCTTGCATGAAGGACCGAAAACGCCACATGCCTCTACTGCCAGCAATGCATTTCTCAAGCAGCCACTGATCAGCCTTTTTCCATCGCAACATCTCCGCTGCAAAGCAAAAGCAAAGACAATATCAGCAGAGAACGTTTTTACAGGAGTGAAATGGGGTCCTGCCCCATGGCTTAGAAATTGCTTGTTTTTGTACCAAAAGTGACAAAATAGAAAAAAAAGAAGAAGGCAGGCCATCAACTGGGCTTGCTTTCTCTTTCCTACTGAAAAGGCCTGGAAATAACTTCTATATCAGTTGATCCAATGTTTTTATTTAATTATGTCTGGCTGTCCACTGAAAAACCCATTACTTGTTTCTTTCTATGTTGATATAACTAATCCAGCTGCAGTTTTCAACTCCATTACTAGCCAGCCAGTTTGCACTTCAGATTTATAAGATCCAAAGCTTGTACAATAATGGAGCGTGCTCTGTAACAAGGTCTATCTGTCCGCTTTTACCTTGAACCACTTTCATTGGAAATGTCTCGTGAATGGTGATCTTTTCCACAGCAAAATCTGCCTCGAACAACTGTAATTTTAGTGAGAGGATTCACTTAAGTATACTTTTGCATAAAGTGTAAAGATATAATGTGACAGAATGCAACTATTTCTTGAACAAATGTATAAGCTTGGAGCTGACTTTTTTATTTTTGTCTTCAGGTCATTGTTGATTCCTGGTGACTGCTGCACAAGTTCCTACAGTTTTCTTGGTAAGGTTTTTCAGAAGTTATTTGCTGTGACCTTCTTTCTAGAGTAGAGAGAAAGTGAGTGGCTCAAGGTCAACACATGTGCTTTGTGTCTAAGGCAGAAGTAGAACTCATGGTTCCCCAGTTTCTAGGCTGATGCCTTAACCATTATACAAAACTGGGTCTGTTGGAGTTGATTTAGTGACACTTTCTTGGCAACAGCTTGCAAAGTGTTGGAGAATGTGAACCAGATGGGCAGGGCTTATTGCTTAATAAAATATGCCTTCTCTTGTCACATTCACAACATTTGGAAAATAAGGCTGTTAGTATAACCCACAATTACTATTAGGTAACTCATTGATTCCTTTCTGATTGTTGGTTGGGCTGGTCTAGTAAAATGGAAAATAGCTACTTACCAAACAACCTATGACTCCTTAAGTAAGACTAACAACAAAACATCAACATGATCAATACTTAGCAATGGAAAGTTTTTGTAGAATTTCTACTAGGTTTAATTCACTTTGGTTGGGACAGCAGTAGAAAGTACGACTCTGTAGT
This sequence comes from Oxyrhabdium leporinum, assembly GCA_032468155.1. Classification (NCBI taxonomy): domain Eukaryota; kingdom Metazoa; phylum Chordata; class Lepidosauria; order Squamata; family Cyclocoridae; genus Oxyrhabdium; species Oxyrhabdium leporinum. The sequence continues at coordinate 3,441 of JANHFL010001933.1, read as the reverse complement.
GCTTAAGACAATGCTGGAGTGTAAGTGTAGTAGCTGTCTGCAAACCTGGAAAGCAGCCATGTCTCTTCCTAGACTTGTGTGACAACAAAGGAAAGGTGCAATTCCAGAAAAAAATTAGGGCTGCAATAAGGACTTGCAGTCAGGTGCTATATTCATACTTCTGCACATTCTGAAGGTTTTTAGAGTCACTGTCAAAGCAGTGCTCTTAACAGTGACTGAAGGGCCTTTCATTAAATGCCTCTATTAAAGTGTCATCTACATGGTCTTTAGCTAGCAGGAAAATCTATGGTTACAAAAATTGCTATCAGTTCCTCTCCTGACTCTTTTGCTCCTGCCCTAGCTTGCCATTGGATGGCAGAGAGCTGGTTCTGGATATACAGGCTGTGTTATGTGAAGTCATTGGTTGAGCCATCGCTTGGTTGCCCTCCCCTTTTTTGTCAGCAGTTGATGTAACTATCTGCCAATCAAAGCATTATCATGAATGTTTTTGTCAGATACTTAGAGCCATTGGAGTAAGCTATCTGTCACAACCTGGTACTTCCCTCAGCGCATAGAATAACTGATCCATGGAATCAGCTATCTATGTTAACTTAACACATTTAGCTTCAACTCTCACCTGCCTCTGGAGAGCGGATGAAACTGACAAGCTCCTCACAGAGTATATAGTGAAGAAACAGATTTGTTTTGCAGAAGAAAGGCAGCCGATGCTTCTCCATCCAATTCAATAAGCCTTTGTGCTTTGATACCTGTATGAACCCCCAAAAGACCAATGAAACTTTTTAAAAAATAATCTGCATGAGCCAAAGATTAATGCAAGAAAAGAATCATCATTCTGAAATGCAGGGAACCTTAGAGAACTTTATGACTTGTTTTCTAGATGTGACCACATGTGAGTGATTCTGTCAGAAGAAAGGATTAACCATGATTTAAAATCTCTTTGTACCTGAGATTAAGCATACCTATAGTAACCAGTATCTTCTGGTTGCCATGGCAATGGCACAAAATTTGGCCACCATTCTGGAGACTTCCCAGTGCTGATGATACAGAAGTCAGAAATACTGGACCTGAATGTACTCTAAGTACAGAAGAATATAAGAGGAGTAAAGAGTTTGAATTAAGAAATGAAAGAAGGAAAATAAGTATATCATGTGCCTGTAGAGTTAAAGGAAAGGAAAAAGAGAAATAAATCTAAAGCTGTAGATGAGTGACAAAAAAACTGGAACAAGTAGATTGTTTACTAAATATGGGAACAGGATGGGTGAACTAGATTTTATAAATCTTATTTTCTTCTCTCTTATCTTCTCCTTTTATTTCCTTTAGTTTTACTGCTAGAGTGACCATTCTGATTCTTGGAGACTAAAGGGTGTCCTGCCATAAACTACACGACAATGACCCCTGAAATAATCACACAGAACCGAAGAAGCTTCTTGGATGAGAAGCAGAATGTCTTCAAGGAACCACAAAGTCTAGTTGCCTTTTGGAAAAGTACCTTTGGGACAACCACACAGTTGCATTTGCCCCTAAAAAGAGAACATAAATAGACAAAATTGTGGATATGTACTAAGTGTTACATGTAAATTTTGCAAACTGTTCTGGGTTACACAAAGAAGTTGTTGATATAAGGCATAGGTGGATGTGCCTACAAATTCCAATTTTCACCGTAAAACATAACGTACTTTAAAAAATTGACCGTAAAAGATAAGTATATTCTGATCAAGCATCTTTCTATCTTGATTTGCACTGAGACATTTTTAATATACTTTGGGCTTTAAAATTTATTTGTACTTTAATATTATGGAAAAGAATTACTAGCAATGACAATGATTAGACTACAAGCCTGGATTGAAGCTATATTTAATATGCTATATTTCCCAGATTTGGAATAAATCAATGACGTCCATCCTCCAACAACACTGAAAAACCATACCTGGCTGCATGGTAATTCTGGCCACAGGCACCACTGACGCGTTCTGCAAATGAAAAGAGGTGTCTGACCGAACACCTGCAGAGAGAGACGAAGCAAAGGGGAGATAAACCAGATTCACACATCTTGCTATGCCTAACCAGTCATATTATGACTTAGCATGGTGTAGGAACCCAGCTATGTACAGGCAAAGCTGCTATTTAGGCTCAGATATTGGTGGGCTGTACCTCCCTTCATCATGATTACTGGGTATATTGGCTAATGCTGAGGCAACCTCATTGGGAGTGGATCACATTCTGCTTGACTGCAATTAATAATCTATGTTTAACAAATAAAATCAGGGCTGAAAATTGGCAATCATTCTTAAGCAAGTAGAAATTAAAGAAAAAGAGGTTTCAGTTTCTATGGATATAGACACACTTATTTTCCTATGGGGAATCAAATTCAGTGGGTTTTTTGAAGCATAACCCATTGCAAGAACATATTGGAAAATGGGAGAAGAATATACAGGTAGTCCTCAGTTTAAGACCACAATTGAACCTAAAATTTCTGTTGCTAAATGAGACATTTGTTAAGTGAATTTTGTCCCATTCTATGACCTTTCTTTCCACAGTTGTTAAGCAAATTACTGAAGTTGTTAACTTAGCAACATGATTATTAAGTGAATCTGGCTTTCCCTTCGACTTTGCTTGCCAGAAAGTTGCAAAAGGTGACCACGTGACATGCAACCAATCATAAATACATATCAGTTGCCAGGAGTTCAAATTCTGATCACATGACTGTGGGGATGCTGCAAGTCGTTAAGTGTGAAAAATTATCATAAGCCACTTTTTCAGTGCCTTTGTCACTAAATGAACTGTTGTAAATCGAGGACTACCTCTATACCATGTCAGGAACCTTGCTTCAAGCAAATCTTGAATAAATTGTAAAAAGAATCAAAGCAAAATATCATGTCCTGCCTAGATATAGATGTAGACGCATAGCTAGATGTAATTTACACAATTAGCACTTACTGATTTTTTTAAAGCAATGTTTCTCAACTTCGGCATCTTTAAGCTGTGTGGACTTCAACTTCCAGAATTCCTCAGCCAGAAAGGTTAATAGAAGCCTTACCGAGATCCAGTCATATCCCTCCCTCTTTTGTGTGCAGTGGAAAGGAACTGGGGATTCTGGGTACTTTTTGATACAACATCAGTAGCAAAAGATAAAATTTGAACTGGGATTACAATGTTAACATATGGTTAAATTCCCATTCTCCACACCTTACTTCCAGAAATGCAATTAGCAATTCATGCTAATTGCCTGAAAAGAAGTTTGGGCCTAGGTCTCTAGGAGATTAAAGGTGTTAACAAAAAAAAATAAATGATTTACCAACTATTTGATGAAGAGGAAACACTTCACCATCGGAACAAGGAGAAAAAGAAAATAATTGAAAATTATTATAAAAAACTATATGATGAAGAGAAGATTCCAGAAGATAAAATTAATCAGTATTTAAGTAAAGCCGACTTAACCAG
>JANHFL010001932.1:175048-189627 GCA_032468155.1 Oxyrhabdium leporinum | reverse complement strand
TTTTTCCCAGATGTGCCAACATGGTTTCTTTAATAAACTCTTATTTGGATTACTTCTTATCTGAGTGCTGAGTGAGTTATTGGAACTTAGATGGAATGCTGACAGTTGGCTTCCTCAGCTAGGAAATGGAGATGAGCACCACCCCCTAAAGTGAGACACAACTGAACAGGGGAAACCTTTTCCTTTAACTTTTACCTCAATTCATTGCATAGAAACAGCATTCATGCCTGCAAAGAAGTGTTCAGAGTGGGATCATGTTCAACAAAGAAGGTGAGATTGTGACCACTTATCCAATGTTCTTGGAATCTGAGCTGATGGAATCAGTGAGTTTCTGGAAGATCAGCTGGGAATGCCTAAACCGGACCTCCACAAAGATTGAATGCCTTTCCCTATCCTGTTTCAGGTGCTCTTCTTGCTGCTGGTGTGTGTGTGGTTGTGGGTGAATGGGTGTTAATAAACTGGATTATGTACAATGCATCTGCTCAAAGCAACTCCCTCCCTTATTCATTGAGCCTGTAGGCTTAATCAAAGAAGCAATATCTCATTACAAGGATGATCAAGCCAAGTATTCGGTCTTAGATCAAACCTTTTGCTCGGGGCAATTTTCAAGCTCTCAGCAAAGATCTGTGATTTTAAGGTTTCTAAGATTTTTTTTTTAAGATAACCCCTTAGATATAAAGCAGATTTCTTGTCAGTTTACTCCTCCTCCTAGGAATAAGGAATACAGGGTTATTCACCATGAAACTATTGTGTCCAAATTCATATTGCTTTATAATTAAGATCCGGTCTACAACTGGCATTACCTGCAAATAATTATTTCCAAGATTTTGTTTTCTCAAATGCAAAGCTACAAAGGCTTTTGGCTTCATTTGCTTTCTCAGTTCTCAATTGGCTAAATGTGTTGACAAGCTCAGCTTGTTTTTGCTTTCTGAATCCCTTTGCCTGGGGCTGTTTGAACTTCTTCATGGTGAATGAATGGGTTCCAACAAACACTTATCAGCAGGGTTCAAACATGTATTATTTTTAATCAGAGGCAGCAAATCTTTAAATGCCATTTTCTCTGGGCCAACCTCTGCCAGACAGTCCATCACAAACCTATACTTACATCTGCTTTGCTCAAACTTTTAACTGGCATTTTACTTTACCACTGACTTTCTGCCTTTTCTGCCTGGCTATTTGCTAATTCTACCACTAGGCATGGATTCACAGATGGCTGACTATGCTAGCCAGCTACCACTGCCAGCTCCATCACCTACCTGCTCACTATCCAAAGCCCATCTCCAACCCCCCCTGATTCCATTTCCCATTTCTGATTTGTCTCTTTGCCAGCACTTTTGCAGGAATTCTATCACTTATATGTGATAATGGGAATGAGGAAGGGGATGGGGATGGGGATAGAATAGAATAGAATAGAATAGAATAGAATAGAATAGAATAGAATAGAATAGAATAGAATTCTTTATTGGCCAAGTATGAGTAGACACACCAGGAATTTGTTTCTGGTACGTAAGCTCTCAATGTACAAGCAAGTGATAATCATAATCATAAAGTACAATCCTCATAAATCATAAGATACCACACTCAATGATAATCATAGAATACTAAATAAAAGCAATCAACATAATCGTAATAGGATACTAATAAAAGCAATCAACGTGAATCATAAGATACAAACAGCAGAGTTATAGCCATGATGACAAATTGAATGAATATGAATCAATTCATATAGAGATGAATTGATGGCGGGCATTATAGTTCTGACTATAGCAAAGCTTTGCGGGAAGGCCTCTGAAAATTCTCATCAAATTTCTCCCTGGATGCTGGCATTCTGAATTATTGGGAATGGTGTGGCAAAGCGGAACTGTAATTATCCATGACTCTTTTTTATTTCAATACTTTGTACACAGCATGGCATGCATCCAGTTCACTGAATAGATCGCTTTCTTTCCTTCCATCATGTCTTTTCCCTTTGACACATTGCCAGACTTCCTTTTAGAAATTCTGGAGGTTGGCAATTTTTCTAGAAGATATACATCTGGAATTTTGAGAGCATGCAATGGATGCACTTACAAATGGCTGCCATGCAAGATTTGCTACTTTACAAATGGATCCAATAATGGTCTTGGCTGCCACTAAATGCTGATTTAATAGAAAGTGGTCTAGCTACCAGGAGGTGTGTTATTTTAGTAGAGCAGTTGTGGGGCGCAAAGACAGACATAAGACACATACACACAAACATCTGTAACAGTGAATGGAGAGAGAGAGGCAGAGAGAGGGAGACAGAACTGGAACTGGGCCCAGGAGCAGAATTAGAACTAGAACTAAGAACTGGAACTAGAACTAAAACCTGGACCGGAACCAGAAGCAGAATTAGAACTAGAACCAGGACCAGAAATGGAACCGGAACTGGAAGCAGGACCAAACCAGAAATGGAACCGGAACCGAAAACAGAAGTAGAATTAGAACTAGAACCAGGATGAAGTGCAATGCAAGTAAGATGGATACAAATAATAAAGGATTTGATTCAGAAAAAAACTATTTTGTGGGATGGGCCAATAATAAAAGCACAGCATGACATAATTACACTTTACACGTGACTTCCTTATTTGCACCAAGACACAAGTATGAAAGTCAGGGATTTGCATCGTAAGGTCATTGGATATCTGTTGTCATTCTGGTGTAATTTTAATTTGCTGTAGTTCATTTCTGTCAACAGCTTTCACGTATTTGTGAGCGGATGAGGAAAAAACTTTAGCCGACATGCTAGACGGTGTTGCTAGTCAATACAGAAATATCGAATGAGATATATCAATAATATCAATTATTTATATAGGTCTTGTATATCTCGTGTGTGTGAGGCCAGTTCAAGGCTTCAGACACACCTAAACTTCCTCCCTTCTTATGTTTCCCACAAGAAAAAGCCTGTGAGTTACATTGGACTGCAGACATTCTTTTCTTCTCCTGTCTATTGCCCTCCTTTGTCCTATACAATCTAGTTTCCTCCAACTTTTTAATTACTAGGGCTATTGATATATACAGGAACCCAGTTCAAATCACTGCTTCGATGCAGGAGATCAATCCCATGGGATTATCCAAATCAGTTTAGAAAATTGATTCAGTTTGGGTATTTGAATCATGGAGTGGGTTTATTTGGAACCCTTCCTTGGGGATCTTAAAGTTGATTCAGAGGTTTTAGCCCAGGAGTGGGCAGTTAATTTTACCAAGAGTGCACATGAAAAACTGGAATTATTGTGGAGGGCTGAACCAATGGGGGCTATATGATTCATAGGCATGCACACACACACACACACACACACGCACACACACATAGGTAAGTGGGGGGGGGGAATAGCAGTCATCTTCAAAAATAAAAGCAATCCACACAGAGACAGCCAAAGGGCTAGATGTGGCCTGGAGACCATAAAATGCCCAGGATTGCTTTAGCCCATTTTTTAGTTATCATGGAATATTGGAGCATGGTCCATTGAAAAACTGATTGCATGAACCAAATATTCCTCAAGAGGTATGGAAATTAAGTTGGTTGTTTATTGAATTGCCATGACCATGCAAGTATTGAAATGCTAGTAAGTTCGTGTATCCCGTAGGCTTTACAAAACCAAATTAAAAAAAAAAACACCAATAGAAATATCAAATAGGTGAAATTGGTCATAATTTTGTCTCTTGCTGGAAAAAAATGTAAATTTAAATTGTTTCAATTAATTATGTAAAAGCTTAGCCCCCGAATGATCGTTCTATAAAATTTTAAGAGGCAAATTAGCTACATGTTCATTCAGGATTTCAATGTTTACCTAATGCATTTGGTGCAGCCCTTCTTTTTACAATATATGTAATCTTTTTTTTTCCATTCTTTCTTTTCTCATTTTCTTCCCATTCGTTCAAAAGTAAGGGAACCACACTGAGGAAAAGAACACAACAAGCCCTCAAATAATCTGATGTAATCCAATTTAATTTAATAGATTTGTTATGGATGCCCACTCCAGAAGACTATGGGCAGCTTATAAAATCCCCTCAAAAAACCTAGTAGAAATAATTAAAATCATTAAACCCATGTAAACAGGTGGCCTGGACTAAAACAGGTAGAATAATAAACAGTACAAAACACGTAATAATGGCCCTACCAGTATATAACAATTACAATTAACCCCAAGGTTGAAAAAGAGGCCGATCTTGTAGGATTTTTGGTACCTCAGGAGATTGGCTGATGTCCAGAGTGTTGGGAATATGACAGAGACGGCACACTTGTCCCACAAGAGAGCACTGTGTAATTAAAGGGATTTGGAGCACACCCACTCTACCTGAACAAATTCAGGCGGGCATGCCTCATTGAAGAATAATAACCACGACTGCGCAACGAACCATAACTGGAACGCCACTTGAACACCATTGAAACTGACAAAATCATCGTCAGTCAATTGCAAAAGGCAGCTTCCCTTGGAACAGTTTACATCCTGAGGCGATACCTTTAACACCATCAAGCAACATTTGTCTATCCCAGATCCATGGGAAGAACTTGATAGGTGGATAAAAATGCCAAATCCAGTCTAAGCATCTGGATGAGAGACTCTCCCTCTCTCTCCCTGCCCCCCTCTCTCTCCCCCTCCCTCCATCAGCATCATCAGCATCATCATCTGCTTGCTATATCTGTAACACCAGGAAATATTACATGGGATTACAGTGAAAAAGACAGTTTCAACAGGAAATTGGGAATGATGCAAATATGGCAAACATTCCTTCAGCTTAATTTTGCTTCCAGCTCTGCTACAAGTTTAAAACAAAACTATTTATTTGGAGTAATCGCCATAAGCAATCAATCAAAACTGCAATTGGGTACCATTGTCTTCTCCTGATCTCCAATCTGCTCCTGAATGCAATAAACAGAAATAGCAGTACAGCAACATTTTCCAAGTCATTCAGAAGAAACTGTTTTATTACCTAGGCTAAGGTCCATTTCACAAAGAAATAGCTATATATATAAAATAATGGTTGTAACAGAAAGTTAGATGCCAGCCTCTTTTTACTTTCTTCTGTAAACTTTTCCCTATCTCACTCTCCTTTGGCTCCTTTAATGAACTTAACCATATTTTCAATAAAAGGTATTCTTTTATTATTTAAGCTAAAAGAAAGCAACTTTTTTTTTAGCTTACCAGTCTACCTTAGGTTTGGGGAGGATGAGTTTCAACTGCTGAACTAGAAAGTAACATCTGATTCCAGGTACATCATCTGCTGTCTCTCTTAAAGGAAGCAAATATAAGGAAACAAGGAAACAGACAATTGATGCAATCTGATATTTTGATTTGGAGGCCTTTACAGGAAAGGCTTGATATGCAAAATGCATCCGCTTCTGATAACAAAATATTTGGATGACTTGAAATCTCCCGAAGCTTGGAAAGCTGAACAATGCGAAACAATAGAGTTTCAACAATGAAAGCAAACCTTTAATCTGCTCAGATCTATATCCTCCCCCCCCCCTTTTTAAAGGAAACATTCCTGATGATACCTCACAGGAGAATTACTTGTTTAAAAAAGTATACATTCCCGTTGGTCATGTATATAGCGTGGCGATGAACTTAGGTGCCATCATTTTGGAGTTATGTTGGAAAGGAAAACTATTGCTCCTGTCTCTCTCCTGTCTGTTTCCTAAGCAGCATCTATTCCTCTCGGTCCCCAAGATCATCCATACGTTCCATCACAATTTCCTAGGGCCTGCATACATGTAAACACACACGTACAGAGGTAGGGAGCTATGGATATCACCTTGAAGATGGCCGTCAGAAGTCATTAGAAAAACTGGCTGACTCTGCCTTAGCTCCTTGGGATTAAGAGAGAGAGAGAGAGGGTGGGGGAGGGAGAGAGAGGGAGGGAGACAGAGAACATTCTGGTGGACTTGTTTCTATTCTCTATTCTCAATAGATTTTTGATCTTTCTCTGGTTTCTGTGTCTGATTCACCTCATAGGGATGACACCGTTGCAGCATAAAAGAAAAGCAGAAACCCCCTCCCACAGAAGCAACGTAGACACACCTATAAAGGAGAATATATGTAGCTCAGGGTTGAAAGAAGAGGTCCTTGGTGTCCTCTGAGCTTGGCTGTTTTCTTGCAAATGTTTCATTACCCAAACCAGGTAAGAATCATCCGTGCTGAACACTGAATGCTGAGTAGGTGCTGAGCACTGATGATGTTACCTAGTTTGGGTAATGAAACATCTGCAACATCTGCAAGAAAACAAGCAAGCTGAGAGAGCACCAAGGACCCCTCATAGATACACATACTCATAGACAACACATGCCCTTATTAGTTCCCTGTCCAAAAGAGCACACACATAACTGTATACAAATAAATGCAGGGATCTCTTGCTACTAATAGTGGGATTGGAAGGAATTCCAGATGCCATGTTCTGCAGGCATCCCCGGACTTCTTATTCCCTCCAGTCGAATGGAATTTTGGGGAAACAGTTAAGTAAACAGGCTCAGGTCCTCACCAGTTCAGCATGGATGGCGAAGATGATGGAACTTGCTGAGATGGCTAAATTGACTATTTTAATTAAAGACAGGACATTGTCTACATTTCATGATGATTAGAAGTCCCTTATTGACTTTTTGCAGAAAACAAAACAAAACAAAAGAAGTTTGAGGATTAGAATACAAATAATAGTCTATAGAAAAATGTGGACAATAGTGTACTGTAACCAAGGAGTAAGAGGTTAATTTATATTTATACTTATAATTACTGTATAGGAAAATCAGAAATCATTTCTGTATAATCTTTTTCTTTTCTCTTCTTCGATTATTGCACTTTCGTTTTTGCTCTTTTCTTCTTTCATTCTTTTCTCTCTTTCTATATTCTAAATACTAGTTTTGCGTAATTTTTATTCTGTATCCTAAATTCTAATAAAATTTATTTTTTAAAAAAACAAAACAAAACACAAAAGCTTAACAGTGACAATCTTACTGTAGCTGCTCAACAGAAATGTATGAAACACACACAGACACACATACAAATAAGTCTCCTTAATACAACAGTCACCTAAATAATTAGAAACAGTGACAACAGCAACAATAATCATTAGCCAACCCATGTAGAGATTAGGAAGCAGTTCTTTTTTTGTGGGTGGTGAGAAGAAAGCAGTTTGCTAGATTTGCCAGATCCCATGGCTATTGCCTTCTTTAAAAATGTATGAATTTGGTTTTGAGTATAATGGAGCATTAAGTTTACTAAGCTTACTCTGCTGGGTTTTGGTTTTTTTTCCCAGTGTGGTTTCAAAGCACCGCATTTGAAAATAAAGATCTCCATATTTGATACCTGCTTGTGAAAAAAAAACGGAACAGTTGACAGAGGAAAGGGCAGGTTTTATAACCTATTTCTAGCAAATGAGGAAAGTGAACCATGGGACAAGGGGAATTATTTCCTATTTACATTAAGAATGTAAACTGAATGCAATAACTGGAAGAATTTTCCTTCGTTTTCTTCAAAAACAGACGTGAGCTATAATTTCCCCAAACACACACTATCAGTCTGATGCAACAATGCTACAGAATAGAACAACGCTATGGCGAAAACAAATATTACAATCCTTGATGCAAAATAAGAAATCTGTGATAAAATTCCTGATATCTGTTTACTCATTTAGTCAGAATCCTAGAAGGAGATTGTCGAGCAGTTTGCAAAGAGAGTTTCTGTTTAAGGACTCGATCTTTGTACGCCACAGCCTCATTCTCTATTTTACATTGCCTAATTCTGGTGAAGGGCACCACACCATATACCCTACTCTGTCACTCGGTTCTGGCTTGGATTGAAGAAAGTCCCTGTTGGTTTGAAGGATGAAAGCATTTTTATTTTTATTTTGCTGGAATTGCATGAATGTTGCTGAAATGTTCACTTTGCAACTCCTTCATTTTAAAAATTTACCAGGACAAACCTTAATGTGGAATGTTCTTTGAATATTCTCTGGATTCCCTGGTTCACTTTTTTTTAAAAAAACAACAACACACAAACATTCATCAGTTGTTCTCTGGAAACAAGCTAGTCACATTTGGCACTCAACCATTGACTGTGGTATTTGATACTTTTTACTGAACTGTTGTATAACATATGAAGAATAATAATAACGCCTTTGCCTCTTCTTTAGTCTTACAATTGAATAATTGCAGATACCCCACGGTATCTGCAATTTTAATCCATTTCCCTTGATGGTTTTCTTTTTAATGGATTTCATGCAATTTAATTTATCCTCTTTTTTTAAAAAAAATATCTAGTCGCATTTATTTTTATTTATTTTGTGCTTATTACAGTGAACTGCCTCGGGCGACAGGATTGTGTGGCTGGAACAGAGATGTTTTGGGGGGGGGTTTTTTCCCCCAAAAAGGAGAAACGTAAACAAATGACAGTCTCTGTGAATGGCATGGGGCCTTTTACGATAATATCATCGTCTTCTGCATTAAGAGATGAGCAACCATGGAAACTGACACAGTTGCTCATTTCAAACAGATTGTCCAACGTCTGCTCTTCCATCACAGCAAGAGGAGAGGATCAGATATATTCATTTCACATGGGAAGTGCACTTGTGTCCTCCTTCTGTTCATATAATGGAATGGTTAAGAGAAGAAGAGAAAAGCAATCTGTAAGAGGTGATGTTGCCAGTTAAAAGTCTTCGTGTCAACACGAACTTCCTGGTTGAATATAAGCAAAACTTTTCTTTTCTCTCTCTTGAATTAGAGAATGTTTATCACTCTTCACTCCTGGCTCCAAATACTAATACTAATGCTAATATCATCGGGTTCTTGTAAAGCATTTTCATCAAAATTCCTTGTTCCTTGTCTTACCTTACCTGATGTGACTATTTTGAAGCCATTTTTAATGAAATGGTATTAAATTGATGTTGTTTTTACAAATCAAGGTTCTGCCCTTGAATATCATCCTTATTTATAAGAATAACTATAGATCCCACTTTAATCATTCTTCAGTATAAAAATACTGACAATATACTGTCCAGAAGGTGATTTTTTTCCAAAAGTTAACTGGACTTTCTTGTTATTTTTCCTTAAAAATATTTTGCTTCTCATCTAAAAAGCTTCTTCAGTTCTTCACTGAAGAAAAGCCCCTTTGGGACAATCATGACCTGGATGATTGAGAATCTCCAAAGAGATACTGTCCAGAAGTGCCTATCTGCCCAGAAAAAAAGACAACATTGATAAACTATATCTAGACAAGGTCAGTGATAGGGAATAATCAAAATAGTCAAATTGGCTGGATTTTTTTTAATTATTACATCCAGTATGGAAGACATCATGTGACTTAGGAAACCTTTTCTTAGCAATTCTAAGCATACTTTCAGAATTCCAAAGGGCCAACCTAGTCTAGATAAATACTGCTACTGAATTTAAGGAATCATTAAAACTACAAGGACACCCGTGTCTTCTGTGAATCTATCTTGCAAAGTGACAATGAGATGATGGTACATAACAACATAGAAATAAATATTTACACAAGGTAAGAGATGAGAAGTTGGAGAAACTGCCGAGATTGCTAGATTTTATATGAAAACTAAGAGGGGATTATGTTCTACCTAAGAAAGCTATTTCTTAAAGCTCAAATTAGAAGATAAAAATTAAAATGCAAGATCATTATAATGATTAGTAATTATATTATAGTATGGATCCAGAAGTAATTCATTCTTACACTGCAAGATCAACCATGACTATAGAAAATTTCACTTTCTATACAACCTTGAGAACAAATTCAATCATTTCATTATAATTTATTTATTAAATAATTTTGGGCATATACATTATCTATCCACTCAGAATCAGCCTACTTTTCATGAAACCTTATCCTTATCAGAAGTCATTTTACCCAAACAGAGCTTTGGACCTTTTGTTCCATTGAAACAGAGATGATAGGGAAAAAATGTGATTGTTATTGTAATTACTCCTTTGTAACCATTTTCATTACATAGAAAAGAATGATCAGACTTCTTGGAATCTGATTAGGACCACACTAAGAACGTAAAAAGAATCAAGCCAGAATAGTTTTATAGCAGTTACATTGTGTGTCCATTATCCAGTAAGTAAATATTCAGTTTTAATCTTCAGCTGTGGTCCACTTAGCAGAAGATATGTGAACCTATGACACATTTTCATTTCCAGGTCTGCTTGGGAATTCTCTGAATATTGTTCTACATCCCCTCTTTTGACTATACCTCTTGGCGCTGGCTACATTTAGTATTAGAGTCATTGAAGCGTTGCTTTTCAATAAACAGCTAGTGGTGAAATTAAAATAAGGGTTCCACAAAGCCCTTTATATAACATCGTATTAACTGTGAATTTCTTTCCCAAGGCCAGATACCTTATTATCTCTCTGAGACATAGCCAGGAGTTCTCAGTTCCCATGTGTTTAAGTACTCATAGGCGCAATGGAACCTTTTCACAAACGTCGGACACACAAACAGCAGATTTATGTTTTGGTGCACCGCTAAATGGGAACCACTATTTCTGATGCACAAATAGCCATTAATTCAAATTCACATTGGCTCCTTTAAAGCTTCTGCACTTCAGTTCCCAGAATCCCCCAGCCAGCCATGCTAGATCCCGTCAAGCAGGAGTGTGCAACCTTGGCAACTTGAAGACTTGTGGACTTCAACTCCCAGAATCCCCCAGCCAAACAAGCATTTCCACCTGTATCCAGTGCACATTATCTGAAAGACCATTTAAATACAAAAGCTTTATTGGTTTATTTTAAACAGAGTTTCACATAATTGCGCATACTTCTAGGAGCAGGAAGTAACATTCACATGGAGATTCTCAGTCATCCAGGTCAAGGTTGTCCTAAAGATGTTTTTTTCAAAAGGCAACTGGACTTCATTTTTTCCTTGAAGATGTTTTGCTTCTTATCCAAGAAACTTCTTTAGTTCTGGACAAGCTGGATAAACAAAGTCCAGTTGCCTTTTTAAAAAAGCACCTTTGGGATAACAGTCTCATACATGTTCATTCCTAAGAGAACCATCTACATGCCATTTTTCACTTAGCTTGGAATTGGAGGAAAAATGTTTATCAGATAAGAAGCAGATTAATTTATTAGGAAACTATCAAGTTGGGAGGCTGAGGATTAGGGGAAACGTAGCTGCTTGTGGGAGTAGGAATAAAATTGGAAGAATTAAAGAAGAAATAGGGAAGGAAAAAGGAAGTATGATTTAAAATGGATTGTCCTAGGGAAGATGGAACACAAAACATCTGCTTTTGAGTTGATTATCAGGGAATTGATGATTTTCCTTTCTTTTCTTTTACATAATATTGTTGTTGAAAGTATCAGACCCATGTCTTTTGGTTCTTTAATTTTTCACTATGATATGGATATAGATTTGTAGTCTGGGAAATAAATTAGAAATTAGTAAGAATAGAGCTCCTAGACCAGACTTATAAATGTCTAGCTCTATAAAAATAGGAAATATAGGTTAATTCAGACATGTTACTGCTTCAAAATAATGACTTATTGAAGTTCTTAATCATGTTTTAAAAAGTGTTTACAGATTAGCTGGGAATTTCAACTGTGCTGAACATCAAATAGATGAGGATTCATAAAATGACCAATGCAACAAAAACTGAATCTCATGCAAAAAGATTATAAAATGTATTACAAGAATAATTCACAAAATTGTACGTATAGTTGATTGAGCCATCTCACAATGCATAGTGTTCTCCTTTTGAGTTACTATGTTAGTAAAATCTAATGCAGATATTAGATTTTGTGCAAGCCTGCAGAGAGTTAGTCAAGTGGTCAGGTTTGACAATTAACTCTTACCAAGGATGGAGAGTCTGCTAGATAAACTAAATTGAACCATTATATTTATCCATGTTTACCCATCCTAGATTTGATGCAAAGATATTTGCAAATTCCTCTCTAAGGAAGGAAGAGTTCAAAGGCTCCTTCAGTTTACCAAATGCTTTCCAGTTTAAATTTAGCCCTGGAAACTTTTCAGAGGATATAACTGGTTGTAGAGGGCAGAGTGGTGTGGTGGCCTCGTGGTGAAGATGCTCGCTTCCCACCCAGAAGGTTGAGAGTTCAATTCTAGATAATGGCAGATATTTCTCTCCTAGAGCGCAAAGATGTTGTGTATTTTTTTGCTGCGAACTCCATGGAGACATCAGGAAGGGCATCCAGCTAGTAAACTCTGAGCTCCATCTAGTTGCCTTGATTTTACACTGAATTGAGGGATTATGGGCTCATAAAAAGGAAGTTTTTTAACTGATTATAGAAGGCAGTATGAAGTGTTATAATAGTCTCTAGTGCTATTCGACAGAAACACTTAAAGCATCTACACAAAGTAGTAGCTACCTTGAAGGACATACTCTGAGTATAAATCCAGTGAAATGCCACTCAGCATTTCAAGAATTCAAGTCTTTGAAAGTTGAAAGGGATAAAGTGGAGGTGATTCAAGGTTTAGCTCTCCAAGTACAAAGAAAGAAGTGATATCATTCTTAGGATTGTAGAAGTATAGCATGGTAATTTCGTTTAGAACACAGTTTTTCAATCAGAGTGCAACTTCTTAGATGCAGTGAAAAAGTCTGAGCCAAATAGGATAAGATAAACAAAGCAGTCTCCAGAGGCATTTGAGAAATAAAAGGAAAAAAAAAAGGGGGGGGGGAAGCTATTTGCAACAGCCAATCCTGAGAAGACCTGATTTTAGTCAGTTTCTTTCCAGATGGATGCTTCTGATGTAAGTCTGGAGGCAATGTTGCTACAGGAGTCTAGTGATAGAAACTATCCAAAAAAGCTCAAGTATTGTACAGAAGAAGGCCGATTCTCCAAAATGAGCAGTAGAGTGTATATATTGGGAAGAAAATTTACAGTAATTTTCTGTTAACCATATGAACCATAACTGTTAATGTGACTGGAAAGAATGAAACATACCAACTGTCATCTCTTCCAATTGTATCACTCACTGCAAATTACATAAGGTTGCAATTGTACACAAGCTAGGATAGCAACACATTTTTTTTTATCAAGACCTGGTAAAGATTCTGCAATAGTCAGCACAGTTGGGTAGGCAGATGAGATAAATAAGCAGTCTTTTAAAGAAGAAGGAAATGTTTTGTTTTATTTTTAAGGGAAAGGTATATGGGAGAAAGCTCTATATGTTCATAGAGAGAAGCACAGGCAGCTCCAACCTTGGCAACTTTAAGACTTGTGGACTTCAGCTCCCAGAATTCCCCAGCTAGCATGACTGACTGGGGAAGTCTGTGAGTTGATGTCCATAAGTCTTAAAGTTTATAAGGTTGGAGACCTCTGGTATAGCAGACTGGTGCCTACTACCACCTGGTGTCATAGAATCATAGAGTCATAGTGTTGGAAGGGACCTTGGAATTCTTCTAGTCCAACCCCCTACCCAAGGAATAAAGGAAGCTTTTGGAAGATACAAATTTTTCTCGATGACAGTCGATTTAGAACTGCTCTAGAATAGCTACGTTCTCTGCCTACTTGCCAGCTGCTAATTGATCAATTGAATTCAGATAGAAGAAAGAGTGGGCTGAATTCCTAGCTACTGAGAGGCTGGTAACACGAGAGGATAGAATGTGTTGGAGAAAGGGACAGTGTATTTGAGCCTAAAAGATGAAACAGGTTATCTAAAGAAGATCTAAAGAAATTTAAGAAGGGAATAATATTGGACAGCCAGGAAAACAACTGAATTGTTGTTGGCCTTAACCAAAAAACAAAAACAAAAAACAAAAAAAAACTAGAATCAACTGAGAGTTGAGAGTTACCTGCAAGCAGTAATAGTCAACAATCTGAGATAAAAGATGAAATTTACTTCAAAGTGACTCACCATTTCGAATCTCCAAGAGAGGGAAAAAACAGAACACCTACAGTGTGAGTGATAGGCTAACAAAACACTGTGAAAATGGAAGAATGTTAGAAAGGAAGAGGGAGAAATAGTTTTATGACACTTACAGGAGGAAAGCCAGAAATAAAAACAAAAATTGTATGTTACTTGAACTCGGTGCATAAAGCTACCTCTCTAAGAACACAGAAAACTCTGTAAATAAGTTAATAGGCTTAGAGGAAGCTACCCAGGGTTTATGTGGCCAGAGAAAGAATAGGATTAAGACTTTACACTCATAAAACTTCAGCATTACCCAAGAACCAATAATAGAATCTATACCTCTTTGTCTACCATGCCTGGGAACCATCCTAAATGAATCAGCCATAGTGCTGAAGTTTAAAGCATTGCATTTGTAACTATCAAACTCTTATGCCTGATCCTAAATATATTCCTACATTTTTCATTTTCAAAAAGACTGGCTTCACTTTTTCATATTGAAAATATTACTTGCCATGGAAAGATACATGGTCGGCATTACAAGACAAGATAGAAAGATCCGCACAGGGATTAGAGAACAAAAGAAAGTATTCAATATCATCAAGAGAGGAAAAGAATTGAAACACACCCAAGCCGCCAACCAATCAGAACACATCTCCAACCAAACTGAATACACCCACGCCCCCAACCAATCAGGCCATACCTCTACCAACAGTTAAAAGGAAAAAAACAGCTGCTAGCTCACATTG
>JANHFL010001932.1:133497-149780 GCA_032468155.1 Oxyrhabdium leporinum | reverse complement strand
GATTTGAACCGCTAGATTGAATCAGCAGAAGTGGCCTGCAGTTCAACACTCTAACCACTGCGCCACCTAGGCCACCTAGGTATGGGGCTCCTATGCTCGTGGGGCCCACGGGCAAGTGCCCATCAGGCCCAGACGTTAAGACAGCCCTGCTTCAAATAGGGTTTTTACCCCTGGTGACTGCCTGGACAAAGACAGGTGTTTTTGGGAAGCTTTTTTGGAGAGAGAGAGGGACTGGCCGAAGATCACCCAGCTGGCTTCATGCCCAAATTGGGATTAGAACTACGGTCTCCTGATTTCTGGCCTGATGCTTTAACCACTAGACCAAACTGGCTCTTAAATAATCAAAAATTAGCATCAGTTGGAAGCAGCACAAAAAGCCTGAAAGATAGAGAGTAGAAGTGACAACTGCAGCTTATGTCACCACCATTTGTTTAGTGGCTTAATAGCTTATTAGGGGTGGAACAGGATGATGGAAGTCACACCACCTCTGATACTGGAAGAAATGCCATTCTGACTCAGAGCATTAATATTTTAAACCCCTATGAAAAAGCAAGCATGAGAATAGAAGTTCTTCACAGAGGCAAACAGCAGTAGGTTTCAGCAAAGAGAAGGTGGCAAGAATTCTGTGTATCTCCATATATTCTGGAGTAAGACATGTAGCCACGTCCCCAAGGAATGTGAGCTTTGGTTTGAACGTTGGCGTGCCACTGGCATTGATGAAGTTGCTGTCCTCTGGCACTGACTGACCCAAGCAGCCTGCACGAGCCTGAGCAATTGGCAGCTGACAGGTCCATCTATTCTGACCCTGTAAAAAATGAAGAGAAAGGATGGAGGCCAGAAGGAGTGCCATCTACAACTAATTCAAAATGCAACAGAAATGAAATGGGTCACTTTTCCCCAAAAGAATATGAGATTTATTGAGAACACTGTGTTTGGGTGTGTGGATGGATAGATGGATGGATGGACAGATAGATCACAGTCATCTATTTTATACGTGAAGGCATGGTTTTGGATTTCTGGGTAGAGATAGGTACTATAATTCTTAGTATATCAAAGTATAGAGAATGAATATTATATGTAAAATTAACTAACAGTACCCAAAATATTAAGAAAATGTTGGTTGACACTTTATAGTATTTAATGTTACTGCAAGTAATAATATATCTGTTCTGACCCAGCCTTCAGGATCCCCACTCAACAGTGTACTCAGGAGGAGAAACCCCTTTTTATTTAGAACAGCAGGAATTCACAGCATTCAATGACAAAGCTCCAGGTCACACATCCATAGGTGATTCACAAGCCATAGCAGTCTCTGAGTTCCCCAAAGGGAGCCTTAATTAGCACTTCAATCCCAACACAAAGAATCCTGACCAACCTGGTTAGTGGCAAGGAAATCTGCCAGAGGGAACTCTTCTGGAGCATGAATGGATGTATCCAACAACTACACCTTCCACATCCCTCTTTCTTATATCCCAGCCATGGAGGGGCTTGTTAACATCTCCTTCTTTCCCTGGATAGCTGGCTCTCAGTCCTGTGTTGCTCTCTTCTCCGCACTTCTCCTCACATATTCGCATTTGGGACAGGGCCCAGCTGCTCCTCCCCCTTGCTCATCTCAGGCCCCAAAAACAGATGTCTCTCCCCCTGAGCGTGAGTAGATGGACCCGGCTTTGCATCTGACTCTGAGACCTCCTGCTCCTCAGAGCCTTCTGCCAGCTCCGAAGGTAGCCCGGGCACTCCCTCCATCTCCTCTGACTCATCACACTCGACTGCCATCTCCACTGGCAGTCGACGAACCACAACAATATCACATTCCCTTCAAAACTTCAAAGTGCCCCATGGCATTTCCTCCTTCCACCCACTCCTAACAACAACCCTGTTGTTAGATTGAGAATGATTTGAGAGAGGCTCAAAATAATCCATAGCCATTTAGTGAGCATCCATGGTTAAGGGTGGCCTCTCCCTGGTGCTAATCCAAAAATGCTGTATATTAGACATACTTTCATTGCATCTGAAACATTATCATCTTTATTCCTGTTCTGTATGCTAGGAGTAGGGAATCCATGCTTCTCCTAGCTACAACTCAGTATCTTTAACTCACATTGCTGGAAGGATGGACTACTGGATGGAAGTTATGAAGAACAGTTGCAGGAACTGGGTATGGCTTGTCTAGAGAAAAGAAGGACTGGGGTGACATAATAGCAGTATTCCAGTATTTAAGGGGCTGCCACAAAGAAGAGGGGGTCAACTTTTTTTCCAAAGGATCTCGAGGCAGAAAAGGAAGCAATGGATGGAAATTAATCAAAGAGAGAAGCAACCTGGAATTAAGGAGAAATTTCTAACAGTGAGAACAATTAATCAGTGGAACAGAAATTGTGGGTTCTCCATCACTGGAAATTTTAAAGAAAAGATTGGACAGCCACCTGTCAGAAATGCTATAGGGTCTCCTGCTTGATCAGGGGGTTGGACTAGAAGATCTCCAAGGTGCCTTCCAGATCTATTTTGATTAAAATTATATGCTAGCAACGTCTTTGCTGCATGCTTTCAGAAGGCAACTATCTGGCCACTGTAGAATATAATGGATCTGAGATGGACTCCTAATTTGATCCAGTAATCTGATCCTTACTCTTCTTAAGTAATAGTAATAATAATAAATTCATACAGAAAAATTGAAAAGGAGCTTTGTGTAATAGTTTGTTGGAGTGTATCCTCAAACATAAGTTCTAAGTATGATTTATCCTTACCGTATAACCTGTGGAGGAAAAACCCAACAAGGAAAATTTAAGATCAAATTCTATAGGCATTCCAAACTTGGCAATGTTTCAGAATTCCATTCAGACTTTCAGCACTAATAATGCTATGGAGGAGTTGTATCAGACTGGCCAAGGAGATCCCCTTTTTCCCATTGGAACTGCCTACATTCCCCCATCTTTCTTTCGAGGAAAAAGATTATTCAAAGTCAAAGAGAGTGTGGAGAAGACTGAATCAGCAACCTGTCTTGAAGAGCGGACAGTAAGATGATGCACATATTCTGTCTGGTAAGAGAGTAGAATTCTAGACCCTTTCATCCTAGTGACCCACATTACTGTATATGGAAAATTCTACATGGGTATGAAGTCCTCTTCCGACTTTTCTGCCAACATAGGGGACTCGGGAACCAAAGTTCCATAAGCACAAAAAGGTAAAGGATGGGACAAGGGTCCCAAACCCCATTCTTTGTATGTGTTCCAGGAAAGTGGCCTTGTAAAGAAATATCTATGGTGGATGACATTCAAAGCATATTTGAAGGGAGAGGGAGAAAATCTGCAAATAGCCTGTGATTGTGGGAGTAGAAGAACTACGCAAGGGAGACTTTCCTAGTCAACTTATTGTCCATATGCGTTTAGTACGTTCTCTGTGCTTTCATGCAAATTTCATCCCTGTGTTTTTTTTCCCCCTATAACCAATCCTCTTCCCTTTTGTCAGTCCATTACAGTTATGCTTCCCTCTGGAATAGCAACACATACCCCTTGAATGGTGGCAGACTCACAAAGCCACTCAGCATACATACAATAAATATTCCTACCCTAATGCGAAACCACAATGGCTTGCCATTAAGTTCTCAGACCTGCTTACTTTATTGGATTATTCCTACAAACCCATTATGCAGTAGCCCTCTGTATTAGAATGATGGACCATGACAATTTAAACACAGTTTTGCCAGAATGATTTAGACTATAATCCCAAGCATTGTATCCATACAGCACAGCAGTAATCTCTCCGGCTATTTTGTTTTTAAAAAGCAAATATATCTCCAAGTAAAGGGAAATGAAAGACGCTTTGAGAGACATACATTATTTAACATAGTTTCTTTAAAGTCAAAAACACCCTGACCTTGCTTATAGATATCTGCAGTGAAATAAAATAAGAGAATGTTGATTTAAACTAATTTGAAATCTAACCTTGTTGAAGTGACTACTGAATGAATAATGAATAACTTGAATAAAAATGAGTAAATGGCTAGAATAAAGCCATGTATAATAGACAGCAATTATGTTATTTAAAAAAAGAGAAATAAGATAGATTGCCATTCTTGGCCATTCCCAAACAGACACCTCAAGTGCTACTCAATTCCTTCTATTATAACAGCTTGCAAATCAACCAACTTTTGAAAAATCTGTTCTGCATGATCATTAATGCTTTGAGCTCAGTCTCCCTTTGAGTTTGGCTACACTCTGGGAATATCTGATGTCATGTACATGATACCACCAGCTATTACACAATAGCCACAACAAGCTGCAAAGTACTTTCCTGCCTTCTACCTCATTTGTAATATTCCCATATTTCTCTGAATCTGGTAATTCCAGGCAAGTGCTATTCACAGCATGAGAACGTAACACAGATCGAGCAAGTTACAGCGTGGCAGAAGTCTTCGTTTTGTTCAAACCAGCAGGGTGTGTGTGTGTGTGTGTGTGTGTGTGATGGATGAGACAAAACAAGATCACTTTAGCACTTGGCCACTGCACTGATCTGACATGTTCAGTCCAGGAGGGTAGAAATGAAGTTGAGAAGTTGCCAAACCGTGGAGCAAGTTGGGAGAATGGAGGAGACATGAACTTCATTGGATCTCATGGAACAGAATGATTATTCCTGAGAAAGGGAGAAAAACATTTGGAGATATCTGAATCTTTGAAGAATCCTTCAGATATGCTGTTTGATGGTAAGGAAGTTTTTTTGTTTTTTCTTCAAGTACAAAAGAACCCCTACGACAGATAAATTTGTCCATGGTTTAAGCATGGGTTGGGAGATGAATCGGACAGATAGCATGCAAATTTGAGGTTGAGAAAGAGCTCCAGGGCCATTGTATGCCATGTCATAATAATTGTACGGTTTGTTTTTAATGTATTTATCATGTACCTATATACTACGCTGCAGTATTTCTCAACCTCGGCCACTTTAAGATATGCAGACTTCAACTCCCACAATTCTCCAGCCAGCATGCTGGCTAGGAAATTGTGGGAGTTGAAGTTCCCACACCTTTAAAGTATAGATGTGGAATGACAACTATCATGTTTGCTGTTTTCTGTAATTCTCAGGCCGCAGGTTTCCGGTCAATACTCATGTAGGTATTAAAAATGGAGGAATATAGTCTCATCCTGTTCTCATCAGTCCCCTCCTTTTGCCTTTAGCATAAATACTCTGCAGAGAGTGTTTTTCAGCTGGGCATACTTGCTACCATTCCTTTACGGACAATTATACCCTTATAAGATTGCCCTTATCCTTTCCATAGACCCTTACAGAACTTTATTTTTATGTGCTTATATCCCACCTTTATTACAAATAACTCAAGGCAGTGAAGATATCCAACATACCTTCCTCTTCTTATTTTCCCCACAAATGCAACCCTGAGTTGGGCCGAGAGTGACTGACCCAAGATCGCCCAGCTGTTTTTCAAGGTCAAGGAAGGACTTGAACTCACAATCTCTTGCTTTCTAGCCCAGTGCCTTAACCACTTTACCAAACAGGCTCTCGAAAGCTACTTTATAGGTACCTATTTCACCCAAAAGTGGATTCTCTCTGGACTGTAGCTTTAAAAGAAATGTCGCAGTTTTATAGGAGCTTTAGGACCTGAAACCAATCTTGGATAGACTTTCTCCATGGAAGAAGAAAAAAAATATACAATGACAATACGAGGCTGTTTTTCCAAGCTAAAGAATGTATTGTCAGTTCCTGACTGGTACGCAGTTAATATTAGAAGAGTAACATAGAATATTGTGTCACTCTTCTGCTTTAAAATTTCCCCTTTCTCCTTACTTTTAATGACTATAGCACAGACCTTATCCCTAACAAAGATCTAAGAAGGTAATAATTCTGCTCACAGAGCATTGTGGGGTTCAAGAAAGAAGTCCATTGAGTGTAACAATGTTCTGGTTATTGGACAGATTTATTTGACTTGGTTTTGTTTCATTAGACTTATTTTATTGCTGACTTCCAAATCTTTCAGTATTTTGCAGTCCTTGCCCTAAAAGCTACCTTTTTAGAAGCAGATCTGTCTCTTTAACTGCAATGGCCCACAAAGTGATAAACAAAGAAGAATGCAATGCTTTTAAGTATACAGAATACAATTCTTTCACCTTTGAATAACCCTGGCACTCCACATGTATCTGAAGTAAGAGGAAAGGACTTCCTAGTCAAAGAACAATCTCTAGACTGACTGAGCTCAGACAGCTCCTCATTTTAGACTTTGATCACTGAGGTTGCGCTAACACTACATCTCATTTAATTTCTCCCCTTCTTTCAGCCTACTTGTGTTGACTATGATCTTTGGCTTCTGTGATAATGCCTATAATCCAGTATTGATTTTTGCCACTAGAAGAACTTGACACTGCAGAGGGTCACACAAACAAAGAATTTAAACATTTTTCTTTGGATTCAAAATCAGAAACATTTGCTGTGTAGCTCAAGAGTGACTTGACACATGTAACTTTAGTAAATACTTTGTGGTAGTGGGAAAAACCTTACATTATGGGCTATGTAAGGATAATCTATACTCAATAATGGGAGTCCATTGGAGTTGGGTGGCAAACAAACAAACAAACAAATAAACAAGCAAACTCTTCATCCTCATCTTCAGGTAAGTTTAGATATATTCTACACTGAGTCTATCCTCTCTTCTTCAGCTATATTTTATTAACTAGCAACAGCAATAGCATTTAGACTTATATGCCATTTCACAGTGCTTTTCAGCCCTTTCTAAGCAGTTTACAGAGTCAGCATATTGCCCCCTGTAAACTGGGTCCTCATTTTACCAACCTCGGAAAGATGGAAGGCCGAGTCAACTTTGAGCCGGTTAGAATCGAACTGCTGTCAGTTGGCAGAATTAGGCTAGATTGTTGGGGGCAATAGGCTGACTCTGTAAACCGCTTAGAGAGGACTGTAAAGCATTATGAAGTTGTATATAAGTCTAAGTGCTATTGCTATTGTTAAGTGAATATGGCTTCCCCATTGACTTTGCTTGTGAGAAGGTCCCAAAAAGTGATCACATGATTCTGGGACACTGCAACCATCATAAATATTAGCTGGTTGCCAAGTGTCCGAATTTTGATCATATGTCCATAGGGATACTACAATAGTCATAAGTGTCAAACGCGGTCATAAGTCACTTTTTTCAGTGCGGTAACTTCGAATAGTCACTAAATGAACTGTTGTAAGTTGAGGACTACCCGTAGTCATAGTACATCATTATAAACCCATAAGTAGAATATTGATGTACACATCTGCCCTACAAAAAAAGATAAGACACTGGATCACTGTTTAACATGTTAGTTATTAAACTTAATTTTAAAAAGAGCCAGTTTGGTTATAGTGGTTAAAGCATCAGTCTAGAAACCAGGAGTCTATAAGTTTTAGTTATCTGTGGAGAAGAGGCAACTGGACTTTCTGGTTTTACTCTGAAGATGTTTTGTTTCTCATCCAAGAAGCTTCTTCGGCTCTTCTTCAGAACTGAAGAAGCGTCTTGGATGAGAAGTGAAACGCCTTCAAAGAAAAACCAGAAAGTCCAGTTGCCTCTTGAAAAAACGTTTGGGATAAATTTTAGTCCTGCCTTAGGCTGGGTGGCTCTTTTTTTAGGCCTAGGAAGCAAACCATGGCAAGTCACTTCTGACATCTTGCCAGGAAATTTGGTCTAGGTAATGGCCAGGAGTCAACACTCTCTCAAAAGCACAAAATAAGGAAGAAAAAAAGCAAGCACAAAGAGCAATTTGATTAAATGTTAAATGCTACAAAACAGCATTTTCTAAATGTATAAATATAATATTGTAGGTAATTAAGCAAGAATACAACCTATTAATAAAGAGGGAAAAGACATTTTAAAA
Source organism: Oxyrhabdium leporinum (assembly GCA_032468155.1). Classification (NCBI taxonomy): domain Eukaryota; kingdom Metazoa; phylum Chordata; class Lepidosauria; order Squamata; family Cyclocoridae; genus Oxyrhabdium; species Oxyrhabdium leporinum. The sequence goes on along the minus strand of JANHFL010001932.1, from coordinate 141,930 downwards.
AATTAAAAGAAACAGATCAAACAATTCTTGGAAATTGGATGGAATTTTTCTCAAGCATTCTCTTTTTTTTCCTCTCTAGAAAAAAAGCAAGTTCAAACACTGACAAACACTTACCAACAAAATAGATTTGCTTTACCTAGTAAAGCAAGGCTGAATAATAATGCATGGCTTGTGATTGCCTTATTTATATACAACCGGATTAAATTATGCCTGGAAAACAACTTTATTAAATTGACAGATGCATATATGCCAATTTGCCAAGACCCAATGTTTTTTTTTTCAGTGAAAATGCTGATCATCACAATTTTAATCCTGGTCACCTTTTCAGATCACAACAAAGGGGTGATTTCCTTAACTTATGCAATTTGTACAATATCCTAGACAAAATGGCAATTTAATCAGTCATTGAATCCTTAGGGTTTTTTTCCTCTTTTTTTTGTTTTTTTAAAGACTTGAGCATTTTTAAAGAAGATGGAGTAATTGTTTAGTGACTTGGTGCCATTGATTTTCATTATGGATGGTTTTGGCTGGGTCTATGTCAGGTCATTGGGGAGAGATAGCCTTTGCATAGCTAAATAAAAGAAATTTGTTCCATATTCACAAAGAAAACTTCCAGTCCTTGAAAAAAAAAGTTTTAGATGACCTTCCCAGTACAGAAATTTTCCTTGCTGAATCATTGGATCAATAAGTGAAATAGTGGAAGTTTAGATGTGAAACTGGAACTTTTTTTTTTTTTACTACCAGAGGAAAACACACAATGCAAGATTGTGAAAAGAAATTGTTTTCAACATTCCATGGAACCACACAGTAGTAGTTTTTCTTCTAGCAAGCATCAGAGTTAGAATGAAGCAATTAAATGAAATTAATTCCATCTCTACAAGAGAAGAAGGGGAAGGGGGAATAGTTAATAAAATTCATGGTTCACAGAAAATGGAGGTTTCGGAGAGCAATTGTAATTTTTTCGATTACAGCATTTATTTATTTTATTTTTTCTTATTTGTAAGATGTATATGTCCAGTGGTGGGATTCAGCTGGTTCGCACTGGTTCAGACGAACTGGTTGTTAAATTACCCACCACCTGCTATCAAAGTGGATCCTGGGCATTGCATTATGCTACAATGGAGAAATGGGCTACGGAGTGGCAGGCACCTTCTTCTCCCTGCTCCTCCCCCTTCCCTCATGCCAGCTGCTCCATTGCCCATTTCTCCATTGCAGTGCAGCACCCAGGATCCACTTTAATAGTGGAGGTGGGTAAACTAACCTCGCAGTCTCCCCTTCATTGGGCCCAGCTTCAATCGTGCTGCCAACTTAATTCCTTGCCCTCCCACTTTTGCCTGTAGACTGACCAACACCCCCTGCACCTAGCTCCATGGGGATTCCCTTCCTCCTCCCACTTCCCAGCCAAATTCTTCACCTTCCCGCGTGAGCTCTCAGGAGCATCAACTTCTTGTCTCTATGCTAACTCCCCTCTCATTACTTGGAAACCTTGCCTCTTAAAGGAGTCATGACCAGAAGGCTGAAACAGCCCTGAAACCGATATGCAGACCAGCACCCTTGGAAACAGCCTTTTGGCGAAGGCTGGAAATTTAACAACAGGTTTGTTCACCCAGGGTCAGGTTGGCCATCATAGGAGGATCATCCCGCATGTGTGGCACAGCTGGAGAACAGGGATGGTCCACGCCTCCCACAACAGCCAACCTGACCATGGGCAAACCAGTTGTTAAACTATTTGAATCCCACCACTGTATATATTGCTTCAGCATAACAACTCTGCACTTTGTACTTTGCAGCAATAGGGACAAAATTACTAGTGGAAATCACTTTTTTTAAAGAAAAGTACATTAAATATATAGGGTATAAATGACAAGTGAATTTAAAAAAAACACCCACATTCAACATCAAAGCAATCAGTCTCCAAAAGTATTCAAAACCAGGCAGGTCTTCAGAAAGTTTTGGAAAGTGTAAGAGGTGGGTTGATCTGGCATTGGGAGGGGTCAAGCTGTTCTTCCACAGAGAAATACTTAACAAAGACAGGGAAGTAACCTTCAAAATGCTTGTTTTTATTTGGAATGGAGTCCATCATGACATAGATAGTTGATACAAAATCTCTAAGAAAAGTGTCAAAGAATCTGGCTGTTTGATAATGATGTTATCCATTCAGTAGTGTCTGGCTTTGGTGATTTTATGGGCCACCGGGAGCTTACCATCTAACAATCTTGCACTACTTGAGTGGTTCTATGCTCTGGCTGGTGTCAGCTTTGAGGATGTCCAGCTACTGTGTCCCTTTGGTGGCCCTGACTACTTAGTGTAAAATAAAACAACTACATTTGCTCAAAGCAACAGATAGCATCTTGAGCAGTTGGAGTTTTTTTCTTTGAAAATATACTTGCATCTCCAAATGAAAAACTTTTTTTCCCCCATGGTCTAAGCTAAATCTTTTAGTTCATTTTGATTCTATCTAACCAGAAGTAAATTCAGATATTTTCTTTGTTCTAATTTTCATACAAGGTTGCTCCAAAAGTACTGCTCCTGCAATTTCCCTTCCGACATAGCAGAAGAAATGATAGGGAGGAGGGGGAAAAAGAGTGATTGGTGGCTTATTTTCCTTGCAGAACCTAAGAAAGGTGTTAAGCAATAAATATATGGAGAAATAAGAATCACATCATTCTTTTAGCAAATGTTCTTTTTTATTAGAATATGCCATCCCAGCCAAAATCTTTCAAATGCATTATCAGAAATATTCAGCTCATCCCATCCAGTAATTTTTTCTTTCACAAAGCTTCACTGGCTAGCCTATACCTTCCTAAGGACAGTTGCCTTGTATGAAACAGCTATAACCAGTGAACTACAAATTAGATCACATTGATACAGACAGGAACCAAACCCTGTTGTAGGCCCAGATATAAAGTCTGATCTTCCATATCTATTCTGACAACTGAGGGTGCTCTAAAGCAAAGAGAAACAAGATATAAATTGCCACATCCTGTAGTCATATTACTGTGTGTGCTCACTTGCCTGGAAAACATACCTTGTTTTGTGCTTGCTGGCAAAAAAAACAGGCCAGCCAGGGCCAGCCAACTTGTTTTCTACTAGTAGTTGCCAATTGCCAGTTGCTGGAGATAGCTGTTTTCTGCTTGGATCAAAAAAAAACCCTGGTATTAAATTATCCATGCTGGGAACAATATTACAAGATCATTATCATCCAGAATACATGTGGGCAATCTCCCATTCTATGCTTGTCTGGAGAGCTTGCAAAGAACCTCACTGGTTTTTCGGGCTTTGCCATGGTTGTCATCCCCATTCTCCCAGAGATATGTTTAGCTCACCTTGCCTCCTCTGGAGGAGCTACTGAATTTGTTAATACTTGGTGAGATGAAGATTGAAAATCTTTTCTTTTCTTTAAAAAAAAAATCATTCTTTTTTCTTTCTTTTTTAACTTTTTCTTTGCACTTTTTCCTCTCTGTTTTCACTTTCCTTTTCTCTCTGAGTTTGGTTTGTATTGGTTTGTATTACTGTAATTAAAATAATCAATAAAATTGTATAATAATAATAATAAGAACACTGAAGTCAAGAAGAAGGTTAATAGTGAATATATCAGAAGAGCGAAGAAGATCTTAAAAGTCCAAACTTAGGACATAAATACCATCAAGACAATGAACACCTGGATAATTCCAGTCATTAGATACACAGCTGGAATAGTAGACTGAACTCAAGCTGAACTAGAAGCCCTGGATAGGATGACCAGAAAAATGATGACAATAAATCATGCCTGTAATCCATGCAGTGATGTTGACAGACTTTATTTACCATGGAACATAGGTGGGCATGAAATGTTGCAGACATCTAAAGAACAATAAAAGGCATTGAAAGAATATCTGAAGAACAGCGAAGAAGGTGCATTGAAGTGTAGGAGATGACATCAAGGTAGACTGAATGAAGAACAGAAAAGAGATGTGGCAAGGCAAAGTACGGTCAATACATTAAGGAAACAACAGGCAAAACCGATAATAACAGTCCTGGCAGTGGCTAAGAGCAGGAAAGATGAAGGAAAGGGCTAATTCTGGCTGCACAAGAACCACCATTAAGAACCAAGCCAAAGCTAGAATTGAGAAAAGACCAACAGACAACAAATGCCACCTCTTCAAAGAAGCTAAGGAAACAGCTGCTGCAAGAAAATTTCACTGACTGACTGCAAACAAAATAGCAACAATGGTGCATTGAAATGTCTACAAGAAATACCACTTGCCTGCAAGCAAGAACTGGTGGGAGCACATGCATACAAAGTAATAGAAAATGAGGCAGCAGAATAGAAGAGAAAGAACTGGAGAAAAACACAAAATATAAAGACCCGCAAATAGAAGTAGAACCACTGTGGCAAAAGGAAAACAAAGATAGTGCCAATAGTACAGTAATAGGCACCTTGTGTGTAATTCCAAAACATCCGAGCACTACTTGAACACTATTGGCATTGACAAACTCACCACCGGTCAATTGCAAAAATTGACTTTACTTGGAATAACTTACATTCTGTGACAATACCTTTAATATTATTAAACAACAACTATCCTTGGTTCTTGGGAAGGATTTGATAGGTGGAAAAAAACGCCATATCCAGTCTAAACATCTGGCTCACATAATAATAAAAAAACTGCAGGTCATTATCCACAACTTCAAGGAAACATACATTTGCACTTTCTCAAATGTTGTCCGGAGCAATGATTCACCATACTCCATATCATATGGAACAAAATAGGACCCACAAACTTGGTGCTGCAGAGATCTAGGTGATCATTAGAGGGCAGCAAAGAAATACAGAAGACTTTTTTTGGGGGGTGGGGGACAGGAGGATGGGAACTTTTATACTCTATATTTGCTAGCCTAAAGTAATCTGGCCAGTTTTTATACTCAAGGATAAATGGACTCAAATCTGAAATTAGAAATAGTATCCTAACAACAGCAAGGGAATGATTCAACTCTCCCTTTGACCTCTAGGTGGCAGTCCTTGAGAAAAAGAACTGGGATTTTTATCAGGAAAGAGCCAGGGCAGAATTCATTAGGAGATTAACCCCATTGCACACAAATTAAATGAGGCCCAAGGTTTCTTATCACACTACACATGTTAATTAGCCATTCAGTATTACAGTGTCTTGGTCACAGCTAGCTGCTACTTTATGTTTAGTCGCTTGTAGAGCAATTCTATCTTTCACCTTTTCTTTCAACCTTCCTCTCTTTTCCTGCTCCAGAACAACTGTCTGTGGAGATATGACATTCTTCCTGCAGAACGATACTTCATGAATCTAAAGAAGTGAGCCATGATCCACAGAGGCTTTGCTAAGAGCAAATAGGTTTGTCATGGAGACTGTTTTACTGTTTTTGCAGCAAAATACTAGTTACTGGAAATGAGAGAAACAATGTTTTAAGTCTTGGGAGACAAGCTATCTACTAATAGGTGTGTTTTGATTATAAAAATAACTTGCCAGCTATTCCACTGGCTAATTGTTCTGATTGTCAGAAAATTTACCCTTACTTTAAAATTGGATCTCTTTTTAACAAGCTTCCTCCACCCATTACTTCTTGTTCTGCTTTCAGGTGCTTTGGAGAATAGGTTGCCCCCCTTTTCTCTGTGACAGCCCTCAAATATTGAAACACTGCTATCATGTCAGCCCTAGTCCTTCTTTTCATTAAACTAGACATATCCAGCTACTGCAACTGTTCTTCATATGTTTAGCCTCCAGTCCCTTAATCATCTTTGTTGCTCTTCTCTGCACTCCTTCTAGAGCAGGGGTGTCAAACTCGTTTTCATTGAGGGCCTCCTCAGGGTTTTGTTTGACCTCGGGGGGCTGAGGTGGACATGGCCAGGGTGGGCGTGGCCAGATCGATGTCACTCGTGTCAGGGGCTCCTGTGGCGGCCCAAATGCTCTGCTAGCAAAAATGGGCTCCGGAGCTCCAATTTTGGCTGCTTGGGAAGACTGTGTGCGACCCTGGGGGCTCCATTTCTGGCTACGACGGCCTCCTGCAATCCTCTGCCAGCGAAAAAGCTCATTCTCTGGCAGAGGTGCCGCGGGCTGGTCCTTCACTGTTTCCAAGGTGGCCCCGCGGGCCAGATATAGGCACCCCCATGGGCCCCCGCAGGCCTTGAGTTTGACACCACTGTTCTAGAGTCTCAGCATCATATTTGGTGACCAAAACTGGACACAGCATTCCAAGTGTGGTTTCACCAGCGTGATGTAAAGTGGTATTATCACTTCTCATTGTCTTGATCCTATCCTTCTGTTGATAGAGCCTAGGACTGCATTGGCTTTTTTGGCAACTGCAGCACACTGCTGGCTCATACTTAAGTGGTGATCCAGTAGGACACCTAGATCCCTCTCATATTTACTACTATTGAGCCAGGTACTGCCAATTCTATGTCTGGGCATTTGATTTTTCCTTCCTAAGTGCTTTTATCCCTTACTTTTCTCACCACTGAACTGCATCTTGCTGAATAAGCTAACTCCCCCTTCTCTGGTGCAGCCCCTTAAGTATTGGAAAACTTCTACCGTACCACTTCTGGTTCTTTTCTTTGTAACACCAGTGATGCCTAGTTGCTGCCACCGTTCATCTTACAGTTTAGCCTCCAGATCTCTTATTATCTTTGTTGCTCTTTTCTGCACTCTTTCTAGATGTTTTTTTTCCACTTCTTTGCTTGCCGTGACAGATGAGCATGCTCTTTCACGAGAATTGTTAAGCTGGAATGTTAGATTATCATTTGTCAGAATTGCAAAACCTAAAGTAGATTCTTTATTCACAGGAATCATTATTTTTGAGATGGGTCTTTGTTTCCACCGGCATACGATGTTTCAAATAGTCTTTCTTTCTGTGCTTACCATGCTTTCCCAATTCTGTTTCATTTTTACCCTCCCAGCTTTCTATAAATGAGGTGTGTTTCCAGAGACCTCACTCCAGAGGAAATGAAGACTATAATTTTGTTGTTTTACAATAGCTTCTGTTTTAGGTGGAGGGAAATGGAAGAAATCACGTATCTGTCATACGGCGGTGACTCCCTGAATTTCTCCTGAGGGGGGAAAAGGCATGACTTGAAAAAGCTTGTAGGCCAGGAGGTATTTTAGATATCTGCTCCTGCAAATTCCTTCTCATATAATGATAACTAAATGATGTGAGTCAGTGAGCCGTTACACAGTTCAGGAAATAGGCAGAAATGAGACTTTGCAGGAATGAGGCATTTGAGCCATTTTAGCCTGTGGGGCAATTTGCTGCTAAATATAGTTATCAGGGAGTACTGTTGACCCTCTCCAATAAATATGTCAATTAAAGACTTATAAAAACCATTTGCAGATAACAGAAAATGAGCATTGTTAGAAAGCTGTTGCAGCATTTTAGAAAGCTTGGCAGGTAATTTGAGGCTACAGTGCTTTTTGATTCATTGACCAAACATCGCTCGCGCCGAGGTTAATCAAGACCTATTTAGAAAACTATTAAGCATCTTTCATACTTCCCAGTTTGGGGTGTTGTTTTAATAATAGCTTCAGGGTGCATAATGTTCACTTTTATTCCTATCAGTCAAGGCCAGAAATATGGCAGACAGAGCCTACGTGTGTGTGTGTGTGTGTGTGTGTGTGTGTGCATACTTCCCATGAGCATAAATAACTAGTTTGAAATGTTGTTTGTTTGAAATGTTTAAGACAAGGGCATAAACATTCTACAACAAGAGTTCATTCAAGAAAGCACGAAGGGCTAAGAGAACGCATGGAGTTTGCTTGGTCCTTTTTATGATGGGGGAGCATGTTACCTATGTCCTCAAGCTGTGGATCTTGCATCATGCCCTCAGTTTTGCAACAATGGATCAGAACAGGTCTGAAGTCTCCACTCCACTGAAACAGTGGAGGTTGACAACCCATACATGCACTGACCTCTTAATGGCTAAATGAAACAGATTTATAATTATGATTCTGCCACCCTCGGCGCTCCTGTTCCCATTTGCTGAGTCGCATTTGTATGCTGTACACATTCAAAAAGTGCTCATAGGATTATAGTTCTCTTGCATTTATGTTCTTCATAAAATAACATTCTCCAAAATGATTTTGATATAACCCTTTGGTTCACTATCAATCAAAGCTATATTCATTCAATACTCTTTGTTGATAGTTTTGCTTTAGATCTTCTAATTAAAGGAAGGAGACAAACCTTTTTAATGCATTAGATTTGATACCTAGGGCATAAGTATAGCATCTGTCTATAAATCTTTAAAGTATTTGTGGGTTTTCCTAGGATCATCAGGCATCTGCTAAAGGTAGCTGCAGGAAAAGATGTGGGTGCTTTAAAAAGTTCATGCTCCTGGAGTTTCTAAAGAATATTTATCAATTATTTGCAAAGAACTACATAACTACATATTTTCTGTGTGTGTGTGTGTGTGTGTACGCGCGCGCGCGTGTG
>JANHFL010001932.1:112455-127724 GCA_032468155.1 Oxyrhabdium leporinum | reverse complement strand
TGGTCAGGTGATCAAATTTAAAATGCTTGGCAACTGACTCATCTTTATGGCGGTTGCGGTGTCCCGGGGTCATGTGATCCCCTTTCACGACCTTCTGACAAGCAAAGTCAATGGGGGGGGGAGCCAGATTCACTTAACAATCCTTTTACTAATTTAACTGCTGCAGGGATTCACTTAACAAGTCTGGCGAGAAAGTTCGTTACATGGGGCAAAGTTCACTTAACAAATGTCTTGCTTAGCAGCAGAAATCTTGGGCTCAATTGTGGTCGTAAGTCGAGGACTACCTGCACTAACAGTAAGGTAAATCCAAGTCACCAAATGTCAGGGGTTCCTTTCCTTTTTGCTGTCTAAGCAAAACATTATGTCAGTAATATATTCAGAATAGGCTGCCATGATAAGTGGCTAACTTATTTCTCATTAAGTAATTCAGCTGGCATCACATTCCCACGCAATCTGCCCCCCCCCCCCCAAAAAAAAAAAAGTGAACCATGCATTCCCAAGAGTGCTCTTTATTACAAGAACCTCTGATATTTTGCCACAGGGTGAATTTCAACTGATGAGAACATTTTGTCTTTGAGATGCATTTGTGTGTCTAATTGCACTGAAACAACCCAAAAGGCATCTCTTGTTTGCCTTTAATGTAGGACAAAGAAGAACTCAATGGCATATCTGTGATGGGAGTGCCATGGTTACCCAGCCTAAATTCATAGGCAATCCTTTTATCAAGTAATTTAGTTCTAGGGCAATGCAACACAGGCCATATTCCTCTTTAGCTATTTTGGGGATGTTCCTGGGGTTTTTTCTTCTTGTGAATTCTTTTTTCCTGAACATTCTTTTTCTCACCTCAGAAGAGTCATAGAATTTTCTACAACATTTTCAGAATGCTTTAGAAGGTTTTTTTGTGTGTGTGTTGTTTTCTGAGTTTCATTACTGTAAAGTGAAAGTAGATACCATTGCTCTCTGGTAAAGACACTATCCTGTTTTCCTGACTCAAAACATAACAAAAGAAAAATCCACAGAGAGTGTCCTTCATAGCATCTTCCATTGGGTTTTAACTGAACTGGAAGAACAAGTGTACTATAAAAGACGTACAAGCAGTCTTCACAAATCCTTCCACCAGTCCTTCAGCTGTCAATGCTATTCCCATTAGCCATTTCTATTCTGCCAGAATAAGGAAGTTCGCAAAAGGTCCCTACTGTTACAAGATCCATTCTGGGTCAGTCACCGGGACCAGCAGTTTAGACTTCCAAGCTTTCAAACTCATGCTGGAGCCCATCCTCAGAGAACTTTATCTACCAGAATATGTGCTTTGGGCTATTCTATGCTTCGTATTTGTGTAGTGCCTTCCTATCGATTGGTGTGTCGATGGTCCTTCCTGTCCTTATTTAGCTATTGCAGGCCAAATTAAAGTAAGGAATTAGAAAATTCTCCTGTTTTCATTCTCCTTTCAAGCAACTGTCACTGGCTGATGAGAAGACAACCATGAATCACTTTTCTAATATGGGGCAGGACAGGGCAAACCTGGGTGAGTGTGGATGGCTATTTAAAATGCCACATTTAGCCATCTATGTTTCCCATCTAGAAGGTCACAGAAAGAGACAGAGTGTGTACATGGTGAAATTGAGTGCTTCCAGTGTTCCTAATCTCTCCTCTATTCTTGTGAACTGTCATTGGGACTATTTCCAAACATATGCCTAGCCCTCTTCTAAAAAGGAGATCAGCCAACAGGTTGCCAGCATGAAGGAGGAGGAGTTGCATGGAGGTCAGCATCTAGAGATCCTTCAGATTCCATGCCATTCTCCTCCAGTTGTGATTGGTTGGCTAGGCTACCTTTGAATATGAATTTAAAACTCTTTCAAGATAACATTAAATCTGCAACCTATATAGGCTATGGAAAGTACTAGTTAGGTGTTATGTACACAGATGATTTTGCAGATGCTTGCTATCTGGTCTGCCCTGCGGTCCAAGTTAAAATGGCCATGGGGGGCAGAGCCCAGGCAATTGGGTAAGGGGCATGCTCACTGCAGCCTAAAGTGGCCCATAGGAGCTAGGCAGTCCCCAAATCCTGACTGTAGCAGTAATCAAACGAAGCATGTCAAATTGTATTTTGTATTTTATTTTGTATTTTTGTATTTTATAAGCAGCATTCCAGTATTTGAGGGGCTGCCACAAAGAGGAGGGGGTCAATTTGTTTTCCAAAGCACCAGAGGGCAGGACAAGAAACAATGGATGGAAACGAATCAAGGAGAGAAGCAACCTGGAACTAAGGAGAAACTTCCTAACAGTGAGGACAATTAACCAGTGGAACAGCTTTCCTCCAGAAGTTGTTGGTGCGCCATCACTGGAGGTTTTTAAGAAGAGACTGGACAGTCACTTGTCAGGAATGGTATAGGATCTCCTGCTTGAGCAGGGAGCTGGACTAGAAGACCTCCAAGGTCCCTTCTAGCTCTATTCTGATTTTGTAATGCCAACAAAAATTCTCTCAGGAGAAGTGGGAAACACTAAAACAGATATGGATGGAATGGGATGAAAGCAACACCAGGAGGAAATGGAAGAAAAAGTAGTTACCAAGGCACATTTGTGCTCCAGTCAGGGTTAAGTGAAGAAATGCTCTCAGTCACCATTTTTAACTAAGTACAGTAGCATTTGGAATAAAAAGCATGCAAAGAACAAAACCCACCCAAATTCATTCAGCAATATGAATTTTATTGAACTGTCTTCTTTTTGCAAAACACAGAAAACATCCTAAATGGTCAAAAAGAAGAAAATGTTGATGCAGTGCTAGCCAAAACCAATTTACAAAGCAGATTAAAGCCCATTATAATTAACATTTCTTAAAAACATAGAAACAAAGCAGATATCCATGCATAAAATGGGAAAGGCTGCATAATTTGTACCCTTGGAATGCCTTACTCCAAACTCCAAGCCCCTCCCCCCCAAAAAACCAAAAACATTGCAAGAAAAGGGAGCTAAGGCCCCAAATGCAGAGACAACAGGCCTTATTTGCAACCTCATTTCTGTGCTTTGCCAATCTTCATGTGGTAAGGAGGGACAATGGAAGAAAACCATTACACCCATTCACAACCATAAATAAAGTTGTTGGTGATAATTTGGAACACCTTTAATTTGACCTTGGACCCTACAGACAGCTGTATTCAATTCAAGAGAGTTTGACCATGGTAAGTTTTCTCCTGCTTCAATAGATATATAACAGCTGTGCTTGTTCCTTTCTCATTGAACCTCCTGGTAGAGTTTTGATTCCCCAACCCCACCACTTGCAAAGCCAACATAAGAAAATGCCCCCCCAAGGAGTTAAACTCTTATTTTATATGGACTAGCAGCTGATGAGATCTGCGGATTTCTTGGCAAGGATTTTCAGAAGATGTTTGTCATTACCTTCTTCCTAGGGCTTGAAGAAGCTTAAGGCTTTGTGCCTAAGGCAGGAGTAGAACTCACAGTCTCTACCCTAACCCTTAACCTCTGCACTAAACTGGCTCTCATTAGAAGACTAGTGTTATGTTTCCCCCTCTTTTCTCGTGTGGGCTGAGAGTATAATGGCTCTTGCCTGCATAGATAGTAAATGAACTCCGAGGTGAAATCCATTCATAGAATGGGCATGCAAGCACCCACCCTCTGAATTGATGATTGCTGAAACTGATAACATGAAAGAAAATTATCTACAGCTAATAATGAGGCGACCAGAATCTAATGATTTTTTTTAGATGTGAATTGTATACTGCAGTACATCAGTGAGTGTAGGAACAGAGTTTGATAAAGAATGCTTATTTAACAACATATATGCATACTCTGCCATTATACAAATAATGAAGCTATATTAAACAATTTTTTGTTTATACCACATCCTGTATTGATCTTAGTAATTATCTTAGCTCTTGCTTTTTGGGGACACCATGAATTCCAGCCAGTCATAATTTTCTTAGTCCTCTCAATGTACATAAAACCTATAAGTGATAAATCATGATCATAGTTGAAGCCTTGCCTGGAACAAGATGCAAGGAGGATAGTCACTCTCCCCTTGTCACTTCTCATTTGGATTACTGTAGTTTTGCTCTATATGGAGATGTCCTAGAAGACCACCTGAAAACACCAGCTGGTACAAATTAACATGGGGTGATCATGTTATTGCCATGTAATACTCCGTCAGGGTTTTTTTCCATAAGTAATTCAAAATGCTGTTGATCACTTTTAAGATTTAGGGTATCCCCAAGATCATTTTTCCCAGGTAGATTTTGCCTGACCAAACCGGATGATCAAAGTTTTTTTATCTACTAACAGTACAGTTGGATCAAACATTTTGGTGGGTATTTTTTTTAAGGACTTTATTTCTCCAAAACACCTTGTCCCTATAGGAAGAATGGGCCTTCCAAAGACTGGAAAAACATCTGCCACTTTTGGAGGGCTTTAGGCATTAATTAGTACCATCATGGTCCCCATACTGGATTTATGAATTGTTCTTAGTGGTATATTATTATATCATCAAATTATAGATGTAGTCCTCAACTTACAACCATTCATTTAATGATTGTTCAAAGTTACAACAACACTGAAGAAAGTGACTTATAACCAGTCATCATACTTAGGACCATTACAATGTCATGTGATCAAAATGTAGGTGTTTGGCAATCAGCATGTATTTAAGACAGTTGAAGTGTTTGAGGGGGTGATATGATCGCCATTTGCAACCTTCCTTGATAGCTTCCAACAAGCGAAATCAGTGGAGAAATTCATTTAATGACCGGGAGATTCACTTAACAACCATGGTGATTCACTTCACTGTGGCAGAAAAGGTCATAAAATCGGCAAGACTCATTTAACAACCTCATTGCTTAGTGATGGAGGTTCCAGTCCCAATCGTGGACATAAGTAATGTTAATTATATGTTATTATCTTTATTGCACTTTATATTACCTAGAGCCACGGGCTGAGTAATGAATGCATTTTATACATAAATACATTTTTAACCCACCCCCATTTTGATATGCATTAGAAAACATTTTTTCAATAAAACAAAAAAGGGAAACTCTTATTTAAAATTCTGAAGTTGAATTTTATATTACTTTATATATTAGTTACAAAATGGGAAAAGATTTATAAAAGCATCCCCTTTATTAAACAATCATTTCTCGTGCATTGGAACCAAGGCTCTCTACCCATCCCACATGTGATTTTTCCAGATCAGAAAGGAAGACAGAAAGGAAGATTGCAGACCAGAAGAAACATAATGGCATGGCATGGCATGGCATGGCATGGCATGGCAAGGCATGGCATGGCATGGCAAGGCAAAGCAAGGCAAGGCAAGGCAAAAAATCCTCAATCATATGTTTAAAATCATTTCTCTGAGAATGTGCCAAAAACCAGAAGAAGAAATTTATCAAAACCTCCCAGCAAATTTCAACATGATTTTACTTGGAAGATCAATAAATAGGAAGGACTTACTGAGGTTAATTATATCCGAGTGTCATTAAAAGCAACATTATCTGCCTTATCCACAATCCATGAACATCATAACAAAGAAATATTCTTTCTCTCTTAACTTGTTATCCTGATTTTTTTTTAAGATTTTCCTCCCTCCCCCCCAATTCTAGGATCTGCTCTTCTCCCTCCTATTAGAAGTTAAACTATGTCCTATTTCCATTTGTTACCAGGAAAACACAAAATGAAAACACAGTTTGTCTGAACTCCCTCCTACTAAAGGCCATTACAGAGTCTATACGGGAGCCAGTATGGATTTTACACAAAATGTGCCAGAGTAACCTGATTTCCTGCTTTGATGGACTTACTAGCTTAGTAATTAGGGGAATGGTGTAGATATAGTGTACCTAAATCTTAGCAAGCCATTTAATGAAATGCCTGAGATATAAAATAGTAAAATAGGACCTATATAATACCACTGTATCTAGTTGAGTGCCACAGGGGTCCATTCTGGACCTAGGGCTGTTCAATACTTTTATTGAAAGACATAAAAAGTTCGCAGATGGCACAAAGATGGGGGAGGTAGTTAATACTTCAGATGAAAGATAGAAGATTCAAACAATCTAAACAGATCTGAGCAGTAGACTGAAATTAAAAGGATGGAATTTAACATGAAGGCGTCTAAAGTTCTGTATCCAGGTAACAAAACTCTAAGGTACAAATATAGGAGAACTGATTTGGCAGTAGTAGAGGATCATGGCTGTCCTTGCTGTCTATAAGTTAAATATGGGCCATCAGTATGATGCAGCTGCTAAAAGAGTAAATGCTATCTAGGGATGCATTAACAGGAGCATAGAGTCCAGATCATGGTTATTAAGTGTTTCACTTTGCTGTAGTCAGACCCTGTTAGGAGGACTGGGTCTAGTTTTGAGTTGAATTCAAAAAGGACAGTAGCAAAGGGAGTAGGCTTCAGTAGCATCAGCTACTAAGATAATTAAGAGTCTGGAAAGCAAGATATTTGACAAACAATTAAAGGAACTATGTTTGGCCTACAAAAAGGACAACTGATGTAAGATGTTAAGTAGTATTTAAATATGGGATGACTTGTCACACAGAAGGAATGGAGTTATACTCAACCAGAAACAATGGGTTAAAATTACAGGGAAAGAGCTATCAGGAGGAACCCCCTTACTTTACAAGGTGTGGAACAGGCTGTCCCATGAACTGGCAAGATTTCCTTCAGAAGTGGTCTTCAAACACAAACTGGGCGGACATTTGTCAGAAATTATGTAGCAGATCCTACCCCAAGCAGGGGGTTGGATTAGATAACCTCTAATGCAATGATTCCACGAAATGACACAATAAATGTTCATAATAACTCAATGGGAAAAAATATGGATAGACAAAGTATTTTTTTTTAATTTATCCATTCCTAAAGGATATGAATTCCAGTGAATCTATCTATGTACTATTAAAACTCCCTTTGTGTTTAACGGTTTTTCTGTTTTTTACCCTCCTGTTAATCCAAATAGTGCACACTGCGTTATACTGCACCAGGTTTTGAACCAAGCTATCTAAAATTCACTAACTTAAAGAATGTGACATCCGTTATTCCTGTGGAACTGAAATTCCCACAATGTTCAGGCCAGTTTTATTTCCAGTGTTGTGGCTGTTGCAGCATCCCTGCTCCCATGCGATCTTGGCTTCTAATGTTCCCTTCTCGCAATTGGGGAAGCTACTCAGAATCAGTGGGGAAGCCAGCAGGAAGTTGGGAGTCCCTCCCATTCCCACTGCTTTTCTTTGCCCAACATAGTCATTCTATTGATCTGGTTAGGTAAGTAAATATTGGTGTATTATTGAAATTCATTTGTCACTACAATTATATTTCTATTTATGATATACAGTCTTCTTAAATGATCACAAGACAGTCTAATGTTGGGGGGAAATGGTCAGTCTAAAATTCACTGTTCGTTTTGGTCACATCAGGCTACACTGTCTTTTTGTCAAAGGATGACTCAGCGGGTCATAGGATTCTCTTGTACTTTATATTTACAAGCTCCTGATCCCATCAGCCCTGTTGACTTCAATAGGTTGTGATTGAATTCATTCACCCTCAGAGTAGCTAGAAGTTTCTATTTTTTCTCGAATCCCACAGATCCCGTTTGATGTAAGATTGACAAAAGATGCTTAGAAATGGTTGAACTCGGAAGAAGGGCACTATGGTTTAGAAATGATAATTCAGTCTCAGTGCATTGTTATCAAAGCTTGCATAGCTTCAGGTTACCCTGCAGGAAATGTTTTTAGTCCTTCGGTTTTCATGAATATCAAATCTGCTGTGGAATGTTTGCAATAGAAAGAGGGAAGGGGGGTGTATGTTTTTAAAAAGAAGAGCATAATAGGTCATGATTATTTCTAGGGAAAGCAAAAAAGCAATGTTATAATATTTGACTAACCCCTAGTAATGCATACTGTGAATCTCATATTGCTTTAGAGAACAAATGAGACCAAGGAGATGGAGCATTTAATTTTAACGGGTGAGGAATGATGTTCCAAAAAACCAAACAAAAAACTGTTAAAACATATGTGCATAAGAAAATAAAAGAGGACTGCTCCTAAAATCATGTGTTTGTGTGTATTCAAGAGAAGAAGAATGAGAATAATACAGATAGTGATGCAATGGAAAGTTCCTTCAGGTCATTGGACTGAATCCAAAGTTAGATTATATCCATTAAATCAGTGTAAATAAGTTACATATGACTAAATAAATTATCCCAAAAGATTTATCTTAAATACAAAAAATAATAATAATTTACCTCCAACACAATAGAGGAATTCAGCATTTCTGTAAGACTTTATAAAGTATGTAAAGTATCATATTTTCGATTAAGTAACCTCTCATCAGGAATCCTTCGGAATCAGAAGTTTTAGAAATGCAGAATAAATGCGTTTTGATCAATTAATACCTGCTTTATGGTAACAAATGTTTACTGAGTGAAGATTTTTCTCTAACTCCTAATCAATCTGCGTCTTGGTGCATATGTGAACCCAGAAACTGAGAAATTGACTAATGTTTCAGGATATTGTCCCTTTTTTTTTTTCCTGGCTAATAATGTACAAGTAATGCAAAAGGATGCGGAAAAGTCAGCATTTCCCTCCTTTCTTTCTGTCAAGCCAAATCAAATGTATCAATAGACTTTTGCCACATCCAGCCTGCCGATTTCATTGGAAGACAGATGCAATCAGCATTGTGCATTGTAATCAAGTCAGGGGTCAATACAAATTAAATATTGACAGGAATACCTTGACCATTACAAGGGCAGGAGAAACCCCTGAAATATTTTAAAACGCTACCTTTTATGCCAAGAAACGTCTCTGGCGGGTCCACTGTGTAGGTCGGTCGTATAATGACGCCAGACTTTGAAGATCAGGTTTTGTACGTAAAGAAAAGATGCCTGCGGCTTATGCAATGAAAAAAGAAAGCAGCAACATTAGACAGAGTTTTAATGAGCGGCCATTTTTAATGACCTTTGACCTGCCATAAAGTAAGAGAAATGGCAATGGATTAAGATTATTCTGAGAATGCAATATATAGTCATAATGAAAACCATGGCATTTGGTTAACGATCAATTCATGCACTACATTTCTCAGTTATACCTCACAGTGTGTTCCTTATTCAGTATTTTACTCTGGGGTTTGGAAATATATACATCCTGATACAGAATCCAGCTTGAAAATCAGGTGGCATGCACACCCCTGGTATTAACAGATAATAATATTCGAAGTCTTGTGGTTAACCCCTTAGGGATTTTTCAGAAGTTTCACCAAGGCTTATTGCATTTAGTTTAATAGCAATAGCAATAGCACTTAGACTTATATACCGCTTCATAGTGCTTTACATCCCTCTCTAAGCGGCTTACAGAGTCAGCATCTTGCCCCCAACAATCTGGGTCCTCATTTTACCCACCTCGGAAGGATGGAAGGCTGAGTCAACCTTCAGCCTGGTGAGATTTGAATTGCCAAATTGCAGGCAGTCGGCAGGCAGCAGAAGTAGCCTGCAGTATTGCACTCTAACCACTGTGTCTCTGTGGCTCATATCTATCTGTGAAACTGCTAAGGAACATCATAGGGAGAGTTAGAGTCAAGTTGCCATTAATATTTCTCCTTCTCTACAAGCTCAGAATTTTAAAAAAATGTCTACAGTATCTGCATTGCTGCACACTCTGATAAGGGCACAGAAATAAAGAATAAGTCAAGGTGGAATTTGGATAATAGGGAGCTGTCTGTGTTTCTATAAGATGGACTTCAGAATTAGGGAAATATGATGGTTCTGTATAAAGTCACACTCATTCTTAATGAACAGATTTTCAAATCTGTGGGATGCTGGCTATCTTGTAGTGGACACACCATCTGCACCCCTGCCTGGTAGAGAGAGACCTGATGTTGGAGACATATGTGCTAGTAACTTCAAATTTGCATGATCACAATGTGCTTTTCTGTAGATCAGTTTTGAAGATGGTCTGAAAGTTGCAGAAGGTGGCAGCACAGGTTGTGGTTAGACTCCTCAGAAGTCACACCGATTGCCAGTAATTCTATTAGTATAATCCAAAGTGCTCACTTCAGCTACAAAGACCTAAGCACCTTAGAACATAGAATAAGTTGGAAGGGATTTTGGAGGTTATCTAGCTGAACCTCCTACTCAAGCAGGAGACCCTATATCATTTCAGACAAATGGTTGTCCAATCTCTTTTGAAAGCTTCCAGTGATGGGGCACCCACAGCTTCTGAAGGCAAGCCGTTCCACTGGCTGATTTTCCTCACTGTCAGGAAATGGACACTGTCAGTTCTAGGATGCTTCTCTCTTCGATTACTTTCCATCCATTGTTTCTTGTCCTGCCTTCTGGTGCTTTGGAAAAATAGTTTGACACCACACCACCCATCCTTGTGGCAGCCCCTCAAAAATTGGAACACTGCTATCATGTCTCCCCTAGTCCTTACATCCCAGTTATTTATAAGATTGCCTATTCTCATACAGTCTACTACACACACACTGTGGCAGAGCACTTTCTAAAGATTCTGCTATGGAAACGTGTAGCCTCAATAGTAAATTCTATCATTATCAATCAAATTCTATAGAACAAATTGCCAGTGAGATTGAGACAAGCCTCCTCCTTATATCTATTTATATAGATATGGGCCTATATCCATACATAGACAATTTTGAGGTGGGTTTTTTTTTTTAAAGGATTTTATGCTGCTAGTTCTTTTAAGGAATAGAGATGGAGATACAGACATACATAAAAATACAGATATACACAGTTAATTAGGAGGGGGTGGTATATAAGTGTGCAAACTAAAAGAATAATCCTTTGTAGGAAGAAACAGAGAAAGCATAGTTTTACTAATTCTGCTTAATCTCTGTCTTTTGACAGCATGATGCTCATTTGGACAGTTTCTGTAGTTTGGATACTTTGTTCTACAAGTGAGGCAGGATCCATTTTGTCATTATGCCTTGAAAATCTAGTTGCTGTGATGGACTATTGCAAGGTACTATTTTCTTCTGGATCTCTTCAAACATTTGGGTCTGGGCATGAGAGTTTTTAGATAAAGTATAATGAACAAAAGTAGTGCAAGAATGGAAGATGTGGAAAGACCTGGCCCATAGAATTGCCAAGAGTCGGACACAACTGAATAGATAACGTCATCATTATAATCATCATCATTACCATGAGCAAAATTCAGCTGAGTTGGAACCATACATATTCAGAAGCAAGAGTCTGCAGCCTGAAAGGTTGGATGGAAACCAGGAAACTCAAATTCAACCCAGAGAAGGAAAATACTGTACGGATAGAGCGATTTCTACAATAATTCTAATGGATATGGGAGACAGGGAGACAGGGAGAAGGGACTCAGCTGAGGGAACAGTCAGATAAAAAAACAGCTTAGCCAGCAGCAGGAATGTGGGTGGGAAAAGCAACCCAAAATGAGTCCTCCCTAGTTTCGTGTGCTGTGAGGGGATGGGGAGAGAGATATGTGATCATACTTGCAAGATTTCATTAATGTAACCTGACAATAAAGAGAATTAACACATCTGACCATGCTTCCTATCTGATCCACCTCACAAGAAGGATAAGAACTGAGGGATTTGTTTGAATCTAAATTAAATTGCACTACTTCCCAAATACTATATTGAGTTGCATTCCTAGAATTACTGTTGTCATTAAAGGCCAAGCAATTTCTGTCTTCAGGATTGTGTAAAAGATGACCAGGCTGAGCCCGAGGGAGGGGTCAAATGGATCATCAGTCTTTTGTCCCTTCTCAGAGGTGCCTTTTTCAGAAGACAACTGGACTGTTTTTCTCTTGAAGAAGATGATGTTTCACTTCTCGTCAAAGAAGCTTCAACAGTTCTATTGAGTCCCTTGAGTCTTTCATGCCCCCAAGAGATCTAAGACCAGCCCACCTTGACTTCCATTGACTTTTATCTACTACCAATTTGCTTTGACTGTTAGTAGTTCAACTTCTTGCAGAGAACTTTAGTATAGAATAAATCTATATTTATTTGAACTGTCTGGACTCCTGATTTCCTCAGCTTGACAGACTTACCCTCAGACAGTATGTTACATATTCCATTTAATGAACAGATAGACTGGCTACTGTATTCCATGAATTGGCAATCTCCCATTTGGATTATTATAATATGTCTTATATGGCTGTCATGCCTGCAGTTGATGAAGAATGCAGTGGCTTGGGTATTAAATGGGATTTTATGTACATATTATATCTGTGCTGAAGCAATTCCATCGACTACTTGTTAGTAAGAAATTATACTCAACGTTTGTAATTGAAGCATGTGTAATCGATCCACTAGAGTCACCCAGGACCATCCTAGATGTCCCTCTAAAGCAAGCAGGAGATTATATCTGACAAAAGTAATATAGAAAAGTTCTGGAGATAGACAAACATGTTAATGACAATACCAAAGGCATAATTTTATGGGGGAGAATCATCTCTGTGTTTTGCAAAAAGAACCTTACATGGATAGCAAAATGATTGATGATATAGTGCGAATGATGGTCCACTCAGGATGGCAATGACCGTGGTACTGGAGAAGGAGCACACATGTTTTGGAATACTAATGATGTTTATTGCAAGGTTGGATTAAAGCGTTCAGGACATCTAGTTAGTGACTGTGCTGTGAAAGAAAAGAAAATCCAAAGCTACAGAGACAATTACAATGGAAACATGGAATGATAAGAAGCATGGAAATGGGAAAACTCAAAACAGTGAATAATAAAATAAACTGACTACACACTAACATCTTAGGCATCAGTGTATTGAAATGGACTAGAATTAGATGATCTCACTCAGAAAATCATACTGTTCACTATCCAGAATATTAAAAACCAATAAGGAACAGGGTTACTTTCATATCCAGGAAAGGTACTGTGAAATCCATGACCAAATAACATCAATCAGACTTTGTGACACTCCTTAAATATGACATTTAACTAAGTTTATGTTCCAATACTGATGCAGGAGAGGAGGAGGTTAATGGGTTTTAGTTCCATTTGAAACTAGCAATATGTAAGTAAGATATGCTGATTGTGAATGGAAACTAGAATGCTGAAGTTGAAAACATGGAGGGAAATGTAGTTGAGGCACATGGTTTAGGAAACTGAAACAGGAGAATGACTTATCGATTTCTACCAATCGAATGATTTCTTCATTGCTAATACTACTTTCAAACTACAAAATGATTGCTACATACATAGACAGAAATAGATATAGTATCCAGAAATTAAATGAACATTCTAAAGCAGGGATGTCAAACTCGATTTCAATGAGGGCCACATCAGGGTTGTGTCTGACCTCGGGGGGCTGGGGTGGGCATTGCCAGCTTGACATCACTCGTGTCAGGTGTGCCTGTGATAGCCCAAGTGCTCTGCCAGAAAAAAGGGGGCCCCAATCTCTGTTTTTGGCTGGGATGGTGCTCCGGAGAGCTCTGTTTTCACTGGCGGAGGGTTGTAGGAGGACATTCCAGCCGAAAACGGAGATTGGGAGCCCATTTTCGCTGGCACAGGCACTGTGGGCCGGTCCTTCGCTGTTTCCAGGGCGGCCCTGCAGATATAAGCACCCTGTGGGCCAGATGTGGCCTGCAGGCCTTGAGTTTGACACCCCTGTTCTAAAGGATGCAAAAAAGTTGACAGTAATATAAGGATTAAAAAAGAAGGAAGGAGTATTCTGAAATTCTGAACAGTAACATCCAAGCTACTTAGAAGATTTTCCCTACTTAGAACCTCTAACATTGAAAGAACCTCTACTACTGGAAGATGCATATTACAATTTCTTATGCTGGTCCATGACTGAAACACAGTTTTGATTGATTGACTGAATGTTTGATCAGTCAGAAGGATACAAGGATTGATAGAATGGCTATAGAAATACAACCAGCATCAGGAGAGGAATCAGGAAAAATTCTAATCAAACTATGCCAGCAAATCTGGAGAACAACACAGTGGCCAACAGATTGGAAGATGTCATACCAATACCAAATAGAGGAGACTTAACAATGTGTGTAAATTATTGGACAGCATCCTTAATTTTGTGTGGTAGCAAAACAATGCTTAATGTCATCCAGTGCAGATTACAGTATCTGCATGTGCTTGATTAGCTGGCAGAATTGATTTAGGAAACAGGACTGACAATTTATTCCTGAGATTACTTTCCTAGACTTTCTCCTCATCATACTGCCAGTCCTATCCAGTTTTGTTTTTGAAACAAAAACAAACAATTTGACCACGATGGCAGCAATGAAACACCGCTCTTCTTCCGTTTCATTCAGCCTCAGCTTCAGACTGCACTGTAAAAGAAATTGCTGTGTTGATACTTAATGCTGAACTGTATGCCATTTCAAATTAACATATTTCCCGACACTGAGTTGAGCCAATTAAATGCTGCTGTGGGGATCACATGACCAGCATGGGGGCTGGAGCAGCATACAGCTGACCTCTAATTAATCTCAGCACTTTCAAATAAATTAAGGTAAATTTGAAGGGAAAAAAAATAATTTCAGATTTCTCAGTTTCACAATAATTGGAGAATATCCTCATGTCACAACCAACATTCTCATTGTTTGGAGATCAACCTCGCTGACATGCTCGCAAAGTTTTCACAGTAATTTTGTAATCTAATCATTCAGTTTTTATATTCTGCTGCACTTTAGCCCTCAAACATGTCAGAACAGCTGACATAATTTACTGTTCATTTGTAAACAATAAATCTACATCAGTTATCATATGCTTTCTGAAATGAATGTTGTATTTTTTCTCTGCAGTTGAAGAATTGCTCATGCTTCAGATCTCCTCCTCCTTCTCCTCCACCACCTCCTGTCAAATATCGTAAATGTTGTACTATATCTTCAATGAAGTCAGCTCTCTGAAAAGGATAACTAACAAAACAGGAAGGGAAAATCTTCCAAACTTTGGACACAATATCCCAATCTTTTCCAACCCAATAAGGCAACAAACTCTTTTGAGTATTACTGAGTTGGAAGAGATTGGGATATGCACAAGAGGGAGTTGCTTGAGCATTTGATTTATTAGAAAAGCCACATGGATGCTCCGTGTTCCTGGAAAGCAGTATATTATACACAGACATCCAGGAGTGGGATTCAAAAATTTCAGCAACGGGTTTGCTACCTGGTTGATGGGTGGGCATGGCCTAGTCGGCCTCCTGCACCATGGTGGGGGGGGTTGCCCTCCCCGGCTTCCTCGAGCCTCTGGGAGGGCAAAAACCACCTTCCCCAGGCTCTGGAGGCTCTCTGGAGGCTGGAAATGGGC
>JANHFL010001932.1:75226-86018 GCA_032468155.1 Oxyrhabdium leporinum | reverse complement strand
CAGAAAGTCCAGTTGTCTCTTGAAAAAGCACCTTTGGGACAACCATGACCTGGATGACTGAGAATCTCCATAGACATTCTTAAAACTTAATTCTTAAAACTCTCCTGCATTGCTCTTCTTTTTTAATGATGATCACCATGAAATAAGAGGAATAGAAAGGTAACTAAGAAGAAGAAGAAGAAGAAGACTCACTCGAAAACATCAGACAGGCTAGCGGGCAAAAGTTATCTCTCTGACACCAGAGCATGTATGACAGAGGAGTCGTAAATGAAAACAAGACCAATTTCTTGCTCTTCAAGAAGAATGCCAGGCCCTGCGTGGCGAAATATGTATTCCTGCTGTGATGGGATTGCAGCCAATGAAGTCATAAGATTGCACAGCAGAAAGGCAAGCCAGCTCCCTTCGCTGTCTGAAAGCCTTGCTCTAGATTGTTGACACTTTCCTGCCAGTTTCCACACTGTTTGACATGAATGAATTCTGGGTGCATAGGTGCATGAAACGGTCTCTTCATTCCCACTGGCTAAATAAAGTTAATGAGGTAGAAAACTGATGCTAATAGAAGTAGCTTGAGTTATCGGTGGGATACATCACATGTGAACCTCCTGGCAATTTATACTTAACTTGATTAAAGCCAAATCATCCTTTCTTTCTATCCAGTGGTTTTTCTAAAAGTACTGTGAGATTGGTCTTTCACTGACTAACCATTTTCCCCAAAGGTTTCCATTCAATGGGAAATTTCAGTGCTGGAAAATTAAAAATTTCCACCACCCCCACCAGTGAAACAAAACCACTGAGGTGAGGTTGAAAAAAAAACACAGAGTCATTTCTTTCCTTTATTTAAAGCATTGCTGTTAAAAAGAAAGCTCTAAGAAGTGAATTAACGTTTGGTGTCATGTTTGAGGAATGTTTGTTTTGCTGAAACAAACAAAAGCATTAGTGGCAAAGACCATATTTGTGGATTATGATGTATGCATCTGTAACAGATGAGTCCTTCTGCTCTTGCAGCTTTGCTGGTTCTCCGTAGAGTTTCACATCCTTTGAAGCACTGGCTCACAAAAGATTGAGTGGTCTGGAAGACCACTGTTATTTCAAAAAATTGAGTGACACATTTGGATTTCTCCTTCACATTCATAGAAGTTTAGCGGTCCTTTGAGCTAATCTGCTTATTTTTTTACTCTTGCTTGTTGAAGGAAGGAGAAGGCTGGGGAATCTTCATACAGCTGCCAAACTGTAAAACTCTCTCCCAGTTCCCATCCCAGAGTCATGTGCCATACAGTTAAGATCAGGTCTTGCATCCATGACCACAGCAGGGCTATGAAGTCACAATGCCAGATTTTGATAAAAACCTTGGAGTTGTTGTTTATTGGGAGCTTCTGCACAGAACCTAACATATTTTGAAACACTGGCTGTCTTGATGAGATGAGCAGCACACAAATCTAATAAAGAAACAAACAAACACATACATACCTCTGCTGTCATTATTAAGGAGCTCCTTACAGCATATAAGACATTTGGCTATCCTGTTGCATGGCATGTATTATATTATACTTTTAAATATGTTTGCTTGAACTAATAATAAAGCTTAACATTTCTTTATTCACTGGTGTGCTCATTCTCTATGGACCCAAAAGAAACAGATGCCTAGGTGTAGGAGATGACCAGTGGAGCTTGAGGGAGGGGTCAAGTGCATCACATCATCAGTTTAGAGTCTCTTCATGCCCACAAGAGACCTAGGTCCAGCCCTCCATGCATTCTGTTGACTCTTATCAATTGCCAACTTGTCTTGACTGTTAGTAGTTCAGATTCTTGTTTAGAGATAGCATGAAAAAAAACTTGAATTCATTTTGGACTTAATCCTGGTTCCTAATTGCTTTCACCTGACATAAAGCACTTAATCATTGCCCTGACACTGGGCAAAATAATGTACCATTTTACAGAGAACTAGTCTCTCTTCCAAAGGCTGCC
The DNA here is from genome assembly GCA_032468155.1 of Oxyrhabdium leporinum. Taxonomy (NCBI): domain Eukaryota; kingdom Metazoa; phylum Chordata; class Lepidosauria; order Squamata; family Cyclocoridae; genus Oxyrhabdium; species Oxyrhabdium leporinum. The sequence goes on along the minus strand of JANHFL010001932.1, from coordinate 84,053 downwards.
GGAGAACAGTCCTTTGAAGTTTGAAGTTGTCCAATCAACAACACACACACACACACACACACACACACACACAAAACCAGCCACAATTAAAGAGTGAAGGGTCCAAAAAGCCATCTATTATTATCACCTGGAGAGCCATCAGAAATGATATAATTCTTCATTACATTGGCATTGTATTTCTAGGTTATTAGATACTATTTAAATTCTTTTCTTTGGGTGAAGTAGGCTTTCCTTTTAGTCAATGAGTAACTGGCTACCCATCAAAAGATGAGAAATATACAATTAGGATTTTTTTTTTCCTGAGACTGGAAATGTAACTCAACTTTGGCAATGCAAATACTCCATTTTCAGTGAGCTGGCCCATTGCCCAGCCCCTTAAAATATTAATGTTGATAACATTTAATTAAGTTTAAAACTATACTCAGAAGCATTCATTGCTAAAAGATTTGCTACTGTTTTAAACTATAATGTTTGACAATGACACATCCAACCCTATATACAAATGCAATCTTTAAAGGTAAAAATAGCACCTATATATATATGTATATATATATATGAGGAACTTTGGGTCATGGGGTGTGTTATTTTAGAGTACTTTGTTATAAAGTATATTGTATTAGTTTCCTATTCCCAATGCAAATCTCTACTCAATGGTATTTATGTAATTATTCTCTTAGGCCAGGGCTGAATTGTTTGAAGGGCTCTAAATTGTTTACTAAAACTGTAATGGCTCGAATCAGAAAAAAAAAATGTTACAATTCAGTTGAATGTATAATTTGACTTTCTGCTTTATAAATATAGGATAACTTACAAGAGCTGTTAACTCAGTCATAAAAAAAACCTGTACTCTTCAACCAAAACATTTGGCCAGTTCATGCCTTTTCTAGTTTAAAATTAATAGTTTCATTGGGGAAAAAACTTTGCAGAGATTAGAAACTTGCCACTCATCAGAATTAGGATTCCCATCTGGGCTGTGAAACCTCAGATGACCACTAGTTGCCAGCAAAAATTAATTGAAAATCATTTGCGGTCATCTAGTGGTCATCCAATTAAAAAAAAATGGGGAAAGAACAAAGCAAAATCTCTCTTTTCGATTTTGTTATCTGTTTTAGTGCCTTTAATAAGAATACAATAAGACCACTGTTTTTCACCTTAAACTACATCATTATAATTAAAGTTTTTATGAGATCCAAAAGGAATCGCTTATAATGTCTACCCAGCATTCTTTTGAAATAGCTGCTTATGGCAGAGGTTAAAATACTAAAGGTTTCACAAGACTATCCCACAGCAGTATTTTCCCACTTTACCAAATTTAAGATATGTGGACTTCACTCCCAGAATTCTCAGCCAGCCTGCCAAGGGTACGAAAAACTGCCCTACACTAATAGTTAGAAAATGATTCTAGTAAAATAAGTTAAGGAGAACAACTACTTAACTGCATAGATTGCCCCTATGACCATGTAGGACAGACGGGGAGGAAGCTAACCAGCAGACTGCAAGAACACAAGCGAGTGGTCAGACAAGGAGACCAAACTCATTGGTAGCCTCACGTTGCAGTGAACAAGGACATACATGCAGTTTTTCAGCTACTAAGATTGTTGGATAAGCAGGCACAAAAACAGCCAGAGAAGTGATTTAAGCCTGGGAAAAGGCCCCCTCATCAGTCAACAGGAGAGCTGATTTATCATGAGCTTATCAAGTAGTTAGTAGGGGAAGGCTTGGCAGCATGAGGAAACAACAGCCAACAACTTAATAACCAGCGATCAACACCCCAATCAACAACTAAAAAGCCACAAACAACAGGCACCATATAAATACCACACACACAGAGTGTGCACTTTCCCTGAGGATGGGCTCCAGCATGACTTCTAAAGCTTGGAAGACTAAACCTCTTGTCCCGATGACTGAATCAGATCTGATCCTACTTAACATTCTGCTTCAAGTAAATATATTGGTCAGAAGATAAGGGGAGTTGCAAAGAAAATTGCAGAAAGGAAGAAAAGAGTCTAGAGAGGAACTGATTTAGAATGCCTTTAAATCTGGCAGCAGATTTGGAAGTGCAACAGTGAAAAAGAATAATTCCAAATGATACTTTGTTTATATATATATATATAAAAAAGGGGAGATGCTCACTCCAAATTAATAGTAAAAATCCAAAAGACTGAATACTTAAAATTTTCCTGAGTTAAGAAAGCATTTCATTCTCAAGATTCTTCCTCTTTCTGCTCTTGGATGCTTTTTTTAATCCTATATATATATAATCCTATATATATATAAACAGATCAATCCCCATAAGACTTGGCAATAGTTCCCATTGATGTCAGCAAAGGTAGTTTTCAAGCTAATTCCTGTGCACGGTAGCATTTTGATGTAGGGGAATTGCTGTTATGAAATGAAACGCTAGTCTGTGATGGTCCTGTCTAAAAAATCATTCTTGAATTCATCAGGGCTTAAAATAGCCTCCATCGACCTAAGTAGAGGTCATTTTCAAATCTCTTTGCTACACAAGGAAACTTTGTAGAGAGAAAATAAATTAGGCTAAATAAATCATTTCCCCCAAGACTGTACTAAGGTCTCCATAGCCAAATTCTAAGACATACTATTTGGAGTATATGGATGCAACAATGAATAAAATGCATCGTAACAATTCATTCTACATTTGAACTGTAATGTAATTGCCCTAATGAACTTAATTGGCATAGATTAATCTTGAGTCTGAATCTATGAACTTAATTAGCATACTGCATTTTCATTCTCTTCCTTCCATCATCCAAAATTAAAAAGAAAAGCAGCAGGAGAAGAAAAGAATCCAAGTGATGTTACTGATGCAAAAGTCTGGTCATTTTCTAATCTAATAAAAATAAAACACAAAGCCGGTCAATATGCCCTTTCGTCTCCGATGCATGTCAGAAAATTGAGCTAAATAGATTTAAAACTCTAGTATTACAGTCAATGAGATTAGAAAGCCATTAGTAGCTCTATGAGTATTGGATCACTAAGCACCAAAAGGCTATTGTGGAGAAATTTCTTGACCAGATAAAAATATATTGATACTATCCTTCTTCTATTATTCAATAAAGTGTTTTATTTTGAGCCTCACTTTTCGTGCACTATCCCTTAGTGTAATGGAGCCAATAAAATAAAACTTTTGAGATTCTGGGGTGTTTTTTTTTTACAAAGAAAAACATGGTTTCTTCAGTAACTGAGGTTGAATTGTTCAAATGCTGCTTTAAAATACTAATAGCACTAAAATCCTTATGCTTTCTAGGATGGCCATATATCCCTTATTCATTATATTTCCCATTCCTCACTAATATTAAGTTCTTCCTCTCTCTCCCTGAGTCAAAGCTGGGTGTGGTGCACCCCCTCCTGTAAGAACCAAAGCAATTTCTCCAAATCTGTCTTTGAAATGCACACAGTCCTAGTGCGTCCCAGTGCCTGCTAAAATATTTTGGAAATAAAATCTGTATAATGATAATAAAAATAACACCAAATGAATAAATACATGGTACTATTCATGAATCTGCTTCGCTTCTAGTTTGCAGTAAGAGGCTTATGGAAGTTTATAAATACAATAAATATACAAATGCGTTTCTTCTATTTAAAATGGCATTAGTCAGTGTATGGACAATTCGGAACCAATTCTGCTAAATGCAATGATCCCATTGGTCAATGTCTATTCTGGTAAATGATAAATTCTCAATCAACCCGGTCATGGTTGTCCCAAAAGTGCTTTTTCTAGAGGCCACTGGACTTACTTTGTTTTTCCTTGAAGATGTTTTGCTTCCCATCCAAGAAGCTTCTTCAGTTCTAATGGACTGAACTTCTGATGGACTTCAGAACTGAAGAAGCTTCTTGGATGAGAAGCAAAACAACTTCAAGGGGGAAAAAAACAAAAAAAAGTCCTGTTGCCTCTTGAAAAAGCACCTTTGGCATCCCATTGGTAGTGCAATATGTCTTGTGTTTTGTTGCTTCTTTGGACTGCAGAAATAAGATATAGGAGTCCTTATGCATTTCTTATACATGGATTGCATTTGGTTCCTAGCAGAGGTCTTGAACTTCTGCTTCATGATTCTTTTGATCTATCTTATGATTTATGATGAATGTATTTTTATGGTGATTATGATCATGATTTATCACTTCGTTGTTTGTATGTACACTGAGAGCTTATGCACCAATCACGCTTGGTCAATAAAGAATTCTATTCTATTCTTTATATCTGTTTCTCTTTTCTAAATGTGTCTTTGCTATCTTCCCTCTCTCACTTGCAGATCGAGAACATGCATTACTCTTCTTGTTCAGCATGTATGGTAATTGGATTTACATAATCATACAGATAAAGAAATCCTTCCTGTGCCGGGGTCAGGATATCTGTCAGATTGGAAGATCTCTCTCTTCAGAAATCGTATTTATAGAGCCCCTTCTTTCTCAGTTAAAGAAGGAAAAAAAACCCACAGAATCACCACTCAAAGGAGTTTACGCTACAGAGAGAACTTTTCCAGTGAAAACACAGTTCTCTTATTCTGAGTTATCAGAAACAAGACAGAATAGACTGATCTGGGACAGTCTGGACTATTTTTGGAGACTTGCCAGTGATACTGTAAAGGAGTGGGGGTCACAATCTGTGTATTTTGGTTAGGGACAATGGATGATGAGAGCTATATTAACCCATGCTGGCAAAAAAACAAAAAGAAAAGAAAAAACAAAAAATTAACCAGGCAGCACCTTTTTTCACTAACAAATATCATTAAAAGGCCCTAAGCTTTTGTGAACAGCAACTCACTTCATCAGAGGTAGAGATTAACTATAGAGTTGTTGGATTTATATTAGGTTGAGGTGGGAAGAAAGGAATGTGTTAAAAAGAAGGTAACTTACATTGGTTATGCAGATGCAGATTATTGGAAGACAGATGATGAGTAAATCAATGGTTAACAATTGTAATGTGTTAAATGCTCTTTGTGTTTATTGAAACCTCTAAGATTGCCTGAAATTTTTTGATGAATGTGAGTTCAGCTTTTTTTTTTCTCAATAGTGCTGTTAAAGTTCTTCTTTTCTAAACAGTGCTGTGGAGTGACTGGGATGTAGAAATGCTTTGAAATTACTTTATCTTTGTTTTGAGATGTGATGTCAAACTGGTTTCCATTAATTATTTTGTGCAAAGTTTGTCTCATTAAATGAGTTTAAATGTTTTGTTGAACTATTTGTAATTTTAAATATTTGCATTCAGAGTGAATGCAAAAACAAAATGACATATTGCATTAATAAACCTATTATTTGACAGTATTTAAAACATTTGAAAAAAAAACATAAAGGTAAAATGGAGGTTCTGAATGAGGAATGGTGAGCTAAGACATCTCTAAATGAGCGGAGATGACAAGTTGGCTAAGACTGAAGGATTGGTGAATAGACTAGATAAGGAGGAGATGGCAGATTGTGCACTTGTGTTCTAGATGGCTGTTCCTCATGAAGGGATCACAGGTCAGTGGTTTCCCATGGTTTGAATGCCAGGAGACAAAGGGAACTATCATGTTGCCAACAGTGATGGAGCCCTTTAGAGGACACTAAGATTGCTAACTCACTTTCTAATCATTTTTAGAAATTATCCATTCAACTACTTTAAGGATATTAGAGATCTTCAAACTGACAAGTTTGAAAGCCACCTGGTGAGTGTACTTACATTGTTGAATAAAACAAAAAAAAATGTATAAGCTTAAGAACTTAAAGAATTAGAAATGAATAGTGAAAAGCTAAATAAAATTCTGATTCAAAAAAGTTATAAACAAATTAAGGGAAACAGAAAAGTGGGAAAAAAGAAAAGCCTATATTTTGTTTTTGATTGGCTTTGGAATTTGCAAAATGACAGAAACACTATGACATTTAAAATACTTCAAGAGTATTTTGAAGAATGTGTCAAAAAATAGCTTCAATCTCAGCAGTGATGCATGCTGTAATGAACAGACAGCATTTAAAGGATATTAAAGAAGAACTTACTAATGTGAAAGAAAAAGTCTTGGAAGATTTAAAAAATGAAAAGATGAAATAATTTTTGCCTAATGCAGAAATATTAGAGTATAAAGAATTTGTAAAAGTACAGGATTTTTTTTTTAAGTACATGGCAAAGAAAACAACTGAAGTGAAAATATAAATGACAAGAAAACAAACTGACCTGGATAAGGACATTTTATTGGACTTACAAAAGAAGTTGTTTAAAGTCTCAAAGAAAGAAAAATAGAAGGCAGATTGAATCATTTCACAACATTTTATTGAACTAATGATTATGACTGTTAGAAGTAAAAGGAAGGTGTACAAAGTTGGTTGGTTGATTTGATCAAGATTAAAATAAGATATGCCTATATAAATCTGTGATCACTTATGGAATTATTGCTGACACTAGGAATGAAATGTTAATGATTTACGGATTTGTGTATACATAAGAGATGGATTATGGGGAGAAGATGTTTTCACCTATTGTTAGAAGCAATAAGAATTATTAAGTTTGTGATGAAGATCAGAAGCTACTTTAAATATTTTTTTCTCTTATTCCTTTCCTTATTTTTTTCTGTGCACCTTTTACTTTCTTTTTCTTTTACTCTCCCTTCTTTCTAAGTTTAGTTTGTATTTTCTTTTATTATTGTTGTTAAAACTTTCAATAAAAAATATTTTTTAAAAAAGCATATAGGTAAGTTACAGAAGAAAAATTAACTTTCAAACAACATAGCCAGATTTCAAAATGAATGAAAGCTGAAACCTGAAGATATAAATGTGTGAGACCTATTGACATAATGAACAGTCTAACCACAGTCAAAATGAAATGAATAAAATACCTTCCTGTCATCATGTAGTCAGATGACAGATAAATTGAAAACTAAAGCAGCACTTTTCATATCAAAGTCACGCAAGCACTATAGAGAAGCCATTTGCTATATTTTAGATCAATTTTATTAGATCTAAAGCTGGATCAATTTTCATGTATTCATAGCTATTCTTATTATGATGAGCCCAAATCTACTAATTTTGTTATAGAGCTTCCAAATGAAATTACAGATAACACAACAGATGTCTTTACACTAGGCATCCAGTGGTGAACTTATACCGTGCCCATTTATGGACGAGACTTGAAACCAAATGATTTAATTAGAAATAAAACACTCATACTTGCCTTCTTGTATCTTCAAAGCCAAGATGTACATCTTTATTATCACAAAGGATCATTCGAGTTTTATAATACAACAATGGTTAGATTAAGAAAGACAGTTATACACCTTGGCAATAGCTTGGCTCACTTAAAAGGGGATTAATCTGGTACTGTAGTGGACAGCCTATTTACTCTCTGGATCCAAAATCCACTGGATTTTTTTTGCATCTGGTGTTTTCCATCACAAAATTTTTATCTGAATGCACATTTTTGTTAGTCTATTGTTGTCCAGGCATTGGCCTGCTACAGTAATACTGAATTTTCAGGAAAAATAATAAAGAAGATGCATCTTGATTAAAGATGCAAAAGTTGATATAATTATAAAAGTAGCTCAACACAGCTGAAGTGCAGTAAGTCTTTATTAAAGACTATATGATGTACATTCCCCCAAAAGAGCCTGTCCTTTAGATTTTTAGCATATGGAGTTCATTTGCTAGCAAACTAATCATGAGAATTCTGCAACCTGAAATCCTCACCTTTGCGTTTAGTTTTTAAAGTTTTCCAGATGAAAAGAATGGCTGCACTATATATTGGCAAAATGGAGAACATTTCTGAAAGTACATTGATATCTCTTAATTGGCCTAAATATACGAATGAAGAGTTTGTTGACATTTTGTCTACTTTATGATAGTAAAAGGCCGTTTCGAAAAATCAAAGTACAGCATTCTCAAGATGGTACCAACATCATTCCTATCCAAGAATTATTGGGGTGAAGGATTGACATTTTAAACTTTCCTCAGTGCTAGGCCTTTTATAAAGTAGAGGAGATGGGTGCCTGCAGCAATAGATTTGAAGATTTTGAAAAAGGATAACAAGCATTCGTTCTTTGTTGTTACTGCATTTTTATTCCCACAAATGTACTGAGCTGAGCAGGAAATATTCTGCCTCATTTGCCAGAATTCCTTGGCTGGCTTTAGGAATGTGGTGCCTTGAATTGCAGGAAAGAACAAAATATTTTCTCTTAGGAACAAAATGGCTCTACGAGTCCGAACTATTTCTGATGCCTGTTTGCTTGTTTCTGTAATTTAACGATAATTTGGAAACTGTAACACCACACTCTTCATTTTCCCTCTGTAATGCCATGGACATTAGCCCTAAAGCAGTGTTTCTCAGTCTTAGCAATTTGAAGATGCCTGGACTTCATCCTGGCTGGGGAATTTTGGGAGTTGAAGTCCAGATATCCCAAGGTTGGGAAATACTGCTCTAGGGCTAATGTCCATGGCATTACAGAGGGAAAATAAAGAGCGGGCTGCAGTTTCCTAAACAAAGAGAGCCAGCAAATTAGTAGTTGTAAGAAGAGTGAAGCGAGAGAACATCTTATCGGAAAGACCTCTCAAACCAGCAGCCCCGATGAAATAAATTCCAAACTTGGAGACCAAAGTGATAAGTGCTAAACGAAAGAAGATATGGAATGGATAATTGGGTACCTGCAGAATAGTGCAATAGGTCCTATTTGTTTACAGGGATGATAAGTGCATAAAAATAAAGAAGAGATATTAGCAGAAGTTCACGATGTGTTCTGCTGACTAGCAAATTAAAGGTAAACTAAAAAGTAATTTGTAAGAAAGGTGATAAGGAAAAAAAAATGAGTGCAATAAAAGGGGGGGGGGTAAAAACATTTCTTAAAAAAAA